>QNGE01000307.1:224031-275376 GCA_008508345.1 Paragonimus westermani
GGCCAACTCGTTTCAAGTTCTGTTACGTAATAAGAACCCCAAGTTGCTTGCTTTCTCCGAGGCGATGTTGATCAATACTCACCGTCCGGCTTTGTGTGTGCATAAACTGTTGACTCACGCAGTTTGTCTGCCCTGGAACTGACGACAGTCTTTGTTTCATGTAAACCCAATGGTTGAATGTTTTTGATTGTGTTGCTAACCGCATGTCCTATATATTCTAATGTTTTACGTTCGTGACTGAAGAGAGTAAACGAAATGTTAACATCTCGCGATTTATGTCTTCTATCGCTATTGGTGAACTGGATCAAGGGAACTCAGTGTTTTAAACAAAATCAAGTCAAAAATTAAAATGTTTCGGAAACGGTCGGTCAGCCCATTGTTATCTAGACCGATATTCTCCTAAAACTAAGTATTGTCTGTATGTATTCTGTTTCATAAAAAACTGCAGAAAAAATGCGCCCAACGTTACAACTACAAACTTCAAACTGTTCTCACTAATTCGGTGACAGTACGACAACCACTTGTTTCACTGCAACTCACTGTGGGTAATTCACAATGTTTGCCAAGCAAACCAGTTGTAAACACACGAACGACTACTGTTCACTTCAGTTCAGGGATAACAGTCAGTTACACTTTACTGATTTGAGTTGCAATTTAAAAGTAACCACTCTGCTATCACAGCCCTCCTTTGAAATTGATCTAGCTGAGTTTAGCCTCCATATATGATCCATATATTTATTCATTTGTGGTTCTAAGGTGAGGCTTAGAATTTTTCAGTTCGTGTTCAATGACTGTCAAAGTTACCTGGTAATAAAATAGTTTCATGTTAAACAGCAGTGAAACAGAAAATAGGACAAAAATGGACTTTCCTCCAGAATAGGGGCATCAAAAAGGCAATTAGTGTACTTCTTCACTAATCTATTGTTGTTAACCCGTTTATAATGCGCTCAGAATGTCCACAAGTTAGTCAGTAGGTCATTGCCACATCAAATTTTACAACTGGATTACAAGAACAAGAACGGTGACTCAAAGTTGAAGGCTGAACAATCCTTCACTTAGCCTAAACCTGTGCATCATTGATATCAGGAAATTAACACGGAGATTGTTCACTGATGGAAACGGGATTGACCAACTAGAGGTTTTGGAGATCACGTGAAGAAATTGTAAGACCAGCCAGGGGTAGGTGAGCCATTCTTCGTAACCACTGACGATGTTTCACCTTAATGGTCGCATTGTATTTTCAAATCTGGACAGTAATACACGCCTCATTATCACTCGCTTTGGAACCATTACGACAATCGCTCACGTATTTAGTAAAGAAAGCTGTCATTGTGGATATTTTCAGGCGAAATAGCTTAGCACATAATCACTCACATTGAGTAATGCTTACTTGTGGTCAGCTAACTAGGCAAACAACGACAGATGTCATCTAATCAATGAGTTGGTTCGAAGACTAAACAATTATGCTGAACTAAACGCACTTACGTTAATTATTCCTTTCCCATTTTCATTTCCGTATGTTTTCTGGTGTTTGTAACAAACTGCTCACTCAATTGCTGTGTCGAACTACCAAACAAGATGTCCAAGTTCTTTACATTTGCTGATGAACGTGCAGCTTCAAAAAGAATACTATGACTATGGTAGCTATATCAGTATCATTCTAATGCGCATGAAACTATATATTACTACTGAGCAGAATCTTGCTATTTACTAAGTGTTTCTTTTTTGATAAATTAAAGCCTCAGCTCAGTCCGAATCAGCGGTAGGAACTATCCACATGCAAGTGAAATGTGCACGACTATCCGAGCTATAAAGCCATGCGGGAAACCTGAAATTCTCAAGTTAGGGCTCTATTACTCAACCACATTACTGCGTGTTAACTGTCCATCACGTGAGAGAGGACTTTCCCATTGGGTAGGTTTCCGATAGCCAGCACTGAAATTCACCAACGCAGCTATGTATCGTAGGCGCAGATTTTTTTGTCCAAAGTGAAGCGCTACCAGTAAGCCAAATTACCGATTGTTTATGTATTGTAGTAAACTTATGACTACACAATCTGTCGCAGACATATTCTAACCAGCAGCATGAGCTTACGAACCTCATTGTCGGGACATTTTAATTTAACTATTTCGTTTGTCCATCCTTGAGACATTCTTCGTTAACCGATGTTTTCGAACTGTCACCCCTACATTTCTCATTGTAAGCTCTCCAGACACCCAAAACGAAAATGTTGCTGTTGCTATTTGTGAATCTTAGTCAAATATTTCGTTTGATCTTTCTTGAACTTTTACAAAACTTCTAAAAATTACTGTTTTCTAATTAAACTAAAATTAACTGATGGTGTTGAATATAGATAAAAGTATTACGGCCAAGTTAGCACTTTTGTAGTTACTGCTTTGCCATACTTTGGTCTCTCCAAAACGTGCAACTAACGTCTCTACTTTGACACTCACCGGTTGATTAGATTCCCGCAATAACGGGCGTCGCTCTTGTAATCCAAATTTTGTATACTAGTTCAATCATGTTAAAAAGCCTAACTAGTCCCGCGTACTTATTTGGCCCCATTGTAAGGATGGATAAGAAAAACGTCACTGATTATTCGGACTGTCAGCAATCAGATGAGCTTTGAAAATCATGACCGGATAGTGATAATTGCAGAACATTAGGTAGATCAAATTTGACAATCAGATGTATGCGGTAGTTTGTAAAATTAAATTCATGAAATTAGCAGCACGACATTACTGAGAAACTTCTGACCACAATCCAAGTTGTTTATTGTCAGTACGACTTTGGATATCAACCACAATTCTGCTAACTGGCTGACTTCTTTTGTCAGTACTTGCCCACACGTATGGTTATGATGCTTTTTCGTAAACGATGAACTGTAAAGTAAGGGATGAACGAGAATCCTGGCCTCTGTGCCTTTGAGCAACTGTGCCGATCAGCAGTAGGGAATTTATCTAAAGCTGACGGACTTTGACGAAACGCAACTGATTGTGGTTAGATCTTTGGGTTTAGGTTTACGAAATAGTTGTGACGAATTTTAGTACAGACCTCAGATAAGCAAACTCCCATGAATACCAGAGTGATGCACTCAGTGATTAACGACATAGGGCGAAACCGCGGTGGAGATAAAGGTGAACACCATACAGTTCAGCGGGCGAATTTCCATGTCTCTATCCGTGCACTGATTCACTAACCATTACTAGGGAATCCTGACCATCTTGCCCATTTATCAGACAGATCATTCGCTAACCGGTTGGTTCCACTCACGTGTGATTTGGTACGTAATTTTTTGATACAGTCACTCGTGATCACTGAAACGACATCAAGTCGGCGCACTGAAGTTACTATCCATATGAACAATATTTTAGCCGATTTATTATATGTTGACTAGACAGTGGGTCGGTAAACAAGTGTTTATCTTACATACGAACTAAAACCTGGGGAGCTACGTTTACCGGTTCACCAAAATAGGGTGATGCCCATTTTCGTCTTAGCAGTAATTACCCACGAAGGCAATCACCTAAGGGCGATCAGTTACAGTGATAGACTTCAGTGAATGCGCCATTGATATCTTTCCTAGTTCTATTGACTCTGAGCAAAACGCCTTAATTACTCGCCCTTAGATCATAAAATAAACCTTGGATGGTTTAGCGCAACAACACAAGTTCGGAGCTAATTTTTTGGAGACCTCCTTGCCCAATGGGAATTCAGAAAAACAAAACGTTTCTTCACCTGAACCAAGCTGAAACCTTCCGTTTGTAAGTCACAACATCATTCCGCCCGATACCTCTATACAAACCTCTTGAACACAACGAAAGTATGCGCGCTTAGATTTATCAATTTTTCCCTGACTTACTCATTTTCCCACTTCAGGCTGTAAACGAAGAACAGTGAATTTAAGAATCAGTGATATTTGGCAACTACTTGCCAACTCGACAGATTCTGATCGCCCTTATCTCAGTCAGTTCAGTGTGTTAACCTCATGTCACGTGGTAGTTCAGGCACAACTTCATCGCAAAACACTGCAGCACAGTCGTCACTCACGTTCTTCGTGATCGCTGGGCCAAACTAAACACTGAATCCTGGTCACTCCAGTGGACAGAGTTTCTCAACAGACCAATATAATCCCAGCATTAGATGATTTTCTTTCCTCATTCCACCATAGAGACGTCACTAGTTGGCAGTTTTTCGTGAGTGTACTGTGGCCCCTCGAAAATACATTTCGTACCCTCGTCCATTATCTGCTTCAAATATCTCGATGCATCACATACACAGTTACCTGATTGGCTCTCGGACTCAATGCCAGATGACCTTTGGACAAAATACTGAATCTATCCTCCATATAAGTGTGACTTGCCGAGTTTAAGTTTGAGCAATCGATGGGCACGCGTGAAGCAGTGCGTCGCTGCCACCGTAACACCAGGAGGACAATGACTGTGGAGCTTGCCATGGGCACAATGGGCATGGCTTGTCACGTTTTCGTAGGCGATCCAATATCACATCGATTATCACATCAAACAGACTAGGTAGGTTAGGTAGTAAACCGTTCTCCTACAACTCGTTGATTAGGGTAACAGCCAGACATGTAAACAAGCGCCTGCGAAGTAGCACCATCTTTCTGTTCATCTCGTGCTGCCACATGGCAGTGAGAACCATGCACTCACCGTTGAACATACTTTGCAGGTATTATGGAACGTATTGCAGCCTGGCCGGTTCACTCCTTCTCAAAGCCAGAAGTTTCTCTAAAAGCCCAATAAGAGTCTTTTAGTGCATTTACCAGAGCACATTTTCCTCTTCTGGTTTTTAAATTAATAGTGGTTTCATACATTGTTCATTTCTAGATAAACATTTTTCTCATCACCGAAGTAACTGATCTGTTTTTACTGAGTTCAGGATAAAATAGTTTCAGTTCATAATAAACGATGCTGTAGCTGTCGGCGATTCCATGGAACCATTTTACTCAACCCCTTGTGCTCCAACCCCGGAAGTTGACTTAGTGCTCGTTCTGCAATTCGTGAGATTCTATTGCACTTGTCTATCCACTTTGGTCCTGAAGCATTTCGAGGTGAATCGAAAGTTTCCTCCTTCTATTCCTCGTTTGCCCCAGTCTAGAAGAATTTTAAGATGAAAAACACTCACACATCGTTCGCATTCGGATACACTTTACAGACTCTCTTTTGACGCAGGTTTGGAAACAGGTGCAGCTGATATTCAGCTTAAAATTAGCCAAATCCCCGATGACTCATTAATAATTGAATATGAACAAGTGTCGCACTGTAGGCTTTACCAATATGATACAATCTGGCTTTCATAGAATGCGATTGGCAAAACTTATTGACTGTAAGTACGCTGGCATCGTGGACTGATGTGTATAGAGCAAACGGAACATCAAATTCTAGCCATCTGCAGTGTACAGACAACACAGTGAGTTGAAGCCTAGACTGTCGGTCAGCCAGGGAAGCAACTGCAATGGTGACTGATCGATGATGCGGATCCACTTCTAAAGGTATTCAAATTTACATGACTTTTCAGCCCCGGGCCAGCTCTCCCGTCTGTCAGTAGGACAGCAGACAGCGGTGTCCGCATAAGTTTCTTGCCGTTATTTTTTCATACCTTCGATTGTTCCGTAGCAAGCTTTTCTGAATGGCTAACTGTTTTACAGTGTAACCTGTACTAACAGTCTCGAGTATCTGTGCACAGAATATTAGTGTTCAGTTTACTGTTCTAGCTAACTTAACTTGAGATAACAAGTTGGCTGTACAGTGTTATAATGCAGTGCATATGTGTGAATTGACAGGGGAGATCAAAGGAGTTGGGCCACCTTCTTTCTCTGACACAAAATGGGTTTTTGTAAGCAAACAACATTCTAAACTAGTGCGGCCAACATGCAAAATGGGATTCGTTTGGGATGAGTTGGTAGAATTTTGAAAAATACTTAGCATGCTTTATCATTATCTGTTCTGTGAGCAGAATCGTTTACATTTAAGCATGTCCTATTGAATGTCGTTTTCATAATTCAATAGTAACAACCATCAGCATGAGGATCTTGGATCCATGTAAACACTTGAATAAGCGTACCATCCACGGATTTCACTTCCAGCAGGAAGAATATTGCTGGAACTAAGAAACTGATGTATCTTTCGTAGTCCGTCTCCATAGGAAACTAGTCCTAAAACAAGCCACCAATTAGCAGGTGAATCTGACTGTCCCTGAAATTGTAATGACTCGACTGATTGCCTCAGACTTATTGCCACTTCAAAACGAGGAGATGTATGGTAGGTGACTTTATCTTGATACTTTGAAAAGGTCAACAATTACAGGTGAGACGCTTGTTTACCTACCAACGCATTAGTCTGTTTCATTATTCCCGAAAGATATTGACGGAAACTTCTTATTAATCCTCCAAGATATTTATGAAGTAGGTTGTTTTTGTTTTGCCTTTCAAACGACAACTCTGGTATTGTGTTTATCTGCGGGTTACGGAGCTATGAAGGACTGTACATCTGAGCTGACTTCTTTTGAACAAACCTTGTTGTAAACGGATTTTTGAGCTTTAATAAGGTTAGGTCTGGTAGGTAAAATAATCACATCCACTTTTACACTTGAGATATAGTTGAACTATTTTTGGTTTTCCTTGCAGTTCTGTCTTGTGCGCCCCAATGCAAACTTTACGGATGATGTGATAAAAATGGTGTCAATCTATCACAATCGTATCAAAATGTTGACAATAATTCTAGCTAGTTGTTCTTTCTCGGCGTTCCCTATGAACACATCTTTCAAGTTTAGGCTTAAAAAGATCCCACTGTTACGCCGATGTGTTTGTTCGTAGAGCTTCCAGTAGGCTTTCAATTGAGTCTGAAGCGCAGAACGCCATGCGTTCCTTACTTCTCAATTGCAAGAACATAAGTTCAGGATAAACTATTCAAGTTATCAGGAAAGATAGCTAAACATTCGTGAACAGTAAAGATGCATTTAAAAGTCCACTTGTTAGTTGATGACAAACACTATTCTCAAGAAACTTTTGTCGGCTGGCTGGAAACAACTTTACGGATATCCGCGGTTAGTGACGTATTAGATGAATTCATTAAAGAGGTTTCATAATTTAGAAGGCTGACTTTGAAGAAAACAAATCGGTTTTCAAATGCTAACCGGCTATCCTTTTGGCTGGGAAGACAGATTTTTGTTTCCATCATACTGGATTTTAGAGAGATTTAGTGAGCGATATTTTGAACTGATTGTGCACACAGCGCTTTCGAGGTCCAGGCAACTGCAAATGTGACCAAACTCACTCAGGGCTTCATGAAGTTTACTTTGTTTATCATTCGAAGTTTTCTCATAAAAAGCCATTCCATTGTACTCATCTAGTTCAGTGTTTCCCAAAATAGAGAATATTGCCCCGTGGCGCAATGGTAGAGTTTTAGGGCGTGATAATCTGGTAATGGTTGGGAGGGGTGGAATAAGTGGGCGGTGGAGTGTGTCGAATGTGAGAATGTTAAAACGCCACTTTATTAATTGGTCTAACATCGCCACCATTTCACTTGTTAAAACATCACGCGCACATTGTTCAAACATCCTCTAAGGGCGGACATCAGAGCACACGGAAACACGTATGCCCATAAAAACACACGTTGTCATCCAAGAATAACAAATTCCAGTATTCTTCCAGTGCTATTAATTATCTGGCCGGCTTCGCGCACACCCCTCGTCCGACCAGTTGTACTGGATCAGGTCCAGCGATAATATTAGATTGAAGCAAACAAGTGAAGATACTGCATGTTGTGTTCAAAATATGGCAAGCTGAGCGCCACACTGTGAGTGCAACATTAACTTTATTGGCCAGCATCCAACCTTATTATAGTTGGTCACTTGCCATTTTATCATAATGGGAGTAATTCAGGTAAATGTTCTTGCAACCAGCTGCTGACATAAACCCTGAGATAACTGTGCGCATTGTAGGGAACGTGCTAGCTCCATTCACGTCACTCGCGCTTCTGGCCTAAAAATCAACTGTATTTCTTTAAGAACCACAACTAAGGATGGTTGATTCAGCAAGGGGCAAATGTCAACAGCATTGCACTCAATTTGGATTAGTGATGTCGCCTCAAATTAGGCCGTCAAGAACCTCCGAATGCTGAGAAACTCAGACAGGATAAACGATGACAAAACGAATCACCTTCCTCTTATTTTTCTTGGCTTATTGATAAATTCCATAGATGAGTCACATTCAATGCTATCGTCCGCAATATATCTCACCAAAAATGGCGATCGATCCCTAGTTTTGTACAATGGTCAGTTGTTCGTTATAAATCTTGAGAAGTCCCATGTAGTCGAAAGTAATCACACCGATTCAGCAGCGAAGGAGTTTATAGACAGTGTTTTACGTATACTACTCTACACATTTTTCAGAGTGATCATCTCAGCACCGACCCTATCCAAAGAAGAATAGATGAATCGGGTGAAAACATCGAATAAAGCTTCAGCGGATTTTATACGAAAAATGAATTTAAAGGAAAACAGCTTCGGCTTTATAAAAGACGTTAATTCCATTTAACAATTTTTACTCACACTAGGAATCAGATTCATCAGGAGAGTCAACATTCTGTACGTTCGCGAATGCATCTGCTGCGGCACACCCAATAACAGATAGTCACCGTAGGTTTGCCGAAAGAAACCGTGCCTAGTGCACGTGTAATTCAATAATCTTCTCTCAATGAAAATATTGTGATAATGACCCATTCTGTCTATCATCTGCCTAAACTTGTGTGCGAAGTACAATTTAACCGTGGACCAATCCAACGTCGGTCTGTGACATATTTCCATGGTTTCAGTGTGATATCGTTCGATGTTAACCACATTGTTTTTTCAGTATTGCAATGATCAGAATAAAACTCGTAATTTTATGCGCGTTGTTGTTATCAACTAATAAAAAACTCCAACTTCCATGATATATAGGTGCCTGTATAACTGTCCATTACAACTCGCCCCAGGTCTTCTTTTAATTATTCGCACGGAATGTAAGAGGTAGGATTCTTATGACCACTGAAGGTTCTCGATTCCGAATATTACAATACCGAATGTTGAGCCTTATGCGTTGGTGATTACTGACAGTACTTGGAAAAACGGGATCAAGTGCCAAGCTAAAAACTGTCGACTGCTCCCATGGTTATATGTTCATCAGGACGAAGACTTCCAACACTTACTGTTACTCAACGAAGTGAAAAGTTTCTCGAAACGAAACTGGTCGACACGACTTTCGCAAGCGTAAAATATGTAGCAGCACTTTCTGAAGACTGTATTAGCAATGGCAACTGTTTGATGTATTCCCTGGTGATACGCGTTCTCTTTTCCCAACTTTAACCTGCGCAATGCCTCATTTGCACGGGTTTGAGATGACTCATGCGTCTATCTAGGTGAGCTGAGCAAAAAGTAATCTGCGAGGCCCGAAGGTCTTCTGGAAATTAACATGAAAGCCTGGCGGATAAACTTACTGTTAGATACTTGTTCTGAGAGAATCAGCATAGCAGAAGAGAAAATGGTCTTTTTGCAAAATCACAATGGATGTATATCTTTGTTTAGTCAACAAAATCCGGAATTTTGTTTGAGTGGATAAAGCTGTGAATGATAGCCGGATCTGACAGGAAATCGAAATGCGATTTATTTTATAACGAACGTATACACCATAACAAACCTTTGACAATATCACTGTACGTTTTTGTGACCATCGAAACGAACTTTAGACTGTAAAACGTGTTATCATGAGACTACAGATAATTTCTGTTTGAAATTAATAAGCAGACTGTCATCCGGTATCTACTCATCCCACCGTTACTTAAATGTTATTATTGTCTAATGTACGCCCACAAGAAATGCGAAGTTTCACTTTGCTTCATTCTATGTGTGTGCAGGTGCGTTGCACATAAAGTGAGATGGGGAACGTAGCGGAATTTTTTTATAGTCAATTATGGAATAAGTTGAAAATATTGGGAAACAATGGATTCGAGTCTATGGTTAACAAATAACACCAGCTATTGCTTTGTACGTGAGTCCACTTTTATACCGATCGGCCCACCTTTGAAAAGAAGCATAATTTGAGCCCTCCGATGCAATGTAAGTTTAACAAGCCTAAAAACTTGAGGAGGATTGACTTTGCGTTGTCCGAAGGTTGACAACTGTAACCGATATGATATCAAACAAAAACTGTAAACACTTTGGTTGAAATCCATTGTGGGATATGACTAATTAATCTGACCCACCCTCCAAACACTTTGTTCTAATGGTTGCTTGCTGCGACTGGATCACTTTTAAGACGTTGATATGATACAAAAGACGAAGGATTCTTGCTTTCCTGGTCACACCCTCATTGTGATTCATAGTGACATTTAGATCTGACAACTTTTGGGTTGTTTATTGCATCAGGTCTACATGTGGAACTTAAACTAAACTATATCTATGTCAGACACTTTATAATAGTTGTACTGACTGAACCATTGTTGACAATGTGACTTTCTGCTTTATCAATGACAATCCCTAAGCATGATATCTACCCGTGATCAGCATTAAATGAAACTCATCTAATTTGTCGTTGATTGACTAAGTAATTAGTTCTCTGAATAGAGGTTCAAAGAACGACCTAGGCTAGCTCGGTGGTCAATAGCTTCATGTTGTACGATTCGCAAATCTTTATTTGCTTCGATCATATTACTTTCTGTGTTGCTCCACAAAAAATGATGACCTTAAGACACATTTTGGACAAATTGAAGCGTTTTTAAAGACTTTTACTCACCAAAACAAAAAACGACAAGATGCTTCCAGCACACGACGCCCTCGTTTACCAGGAAATATTCATCATTGGTTATCCAATTCTACAGAGAATACCGGTTGTAATCATTCGTTTTCGCATGTCTGTCATGCATGAATGTCTCCATGTGGACCGCGTACGGGTTAACACCCTCCCTATTAGTACACCTAAACATATTCATGGAAGTTAAGCAATTTTTACTTGATATTCTAGCTTCTAAGATAGTTGTGAGCAAACCTTATTTAAATCAATTCAAAATAAAGTAGTTCAATTTTTCCCCAAAAGGTCTTCCCCAATAGTCACTCGGCTGGGCATCAGCTTTTGCTTTTACCGTCGTTGGTGCATGATTACTCTAAATATATCTAACGATCTTACTCCTAAATGCACTCGCTATTGTTTTCCTTTGAAGAGAGACTAGGACTGTGGTATAGTGTTGGTCACAAAAGGAAATATATTCTGCTGAAAGGAAAGCATACGCATCCTTGTTCAAGAAGAGTTAAAACATCCAAATCCTACCTAAGCACTGTTTACTTGGCTCGATGAAGTCAATAGATTCAACTTAACTGAGAAGTACTGATTAAGGAGTTAACGGCAGGAGTGGACCAAATTTTCGCGGATTTTCTCCTTTTGAAATGATTCAGCCGACTGAACACTATTCACACAGAATTGTAATCTAGCAATTGTGAGTGAATTTTTCACTATGCCAATTGTTAGGCTACTGGTGTTGTGGTTAGTAGACTATCCTCATAAACATGAAGATGGTAGTGCTAATTCCGATCAGGGAGAGATCTAAAAAGAATAAATTTCGAGTGTGGTTTTTCTTTTTAAAGTTAATCGACCAAAGGGTCTGTCGAATTGCAAAAGCTGTGCTCTGAAATCGTCAAAAGAACTGCTGATGCTTTGAAAGTACGGAAAATTAAGGTCATGCAGTAGAATTTTCGTACTCTCTTACTTAAAGAAATACTCAGCCGTATTTGTTCGAACTAGCATCAATTCCATCAACCCTCACTGTAGACTGGGACGTCGTTACTTATAACAATGAAAAAGAATGTCCAAAACAAACAACTTTTCAGAAGAAAGGTACTCAGAGCCCTGGTTCAATTAAGCAGCACTTCCGATTGCTGTCGGCTGCCACCTCGAAACTCGACTGGATGGATCAAGAGGTCCTAACCAGACAGGAAAAATATACTCACTCTGTTTTACACCAAGGAAGAAACACAATCATTGTGTATTATCATCACGTCATCTCCAAATAAACCCGAAAATTTTGCCTATTATTGATGGTCCCAATACTAAACTTCTGCGGCATAAAAGGGTCAGCTGTCGCCAGAAGAAGGCGATTCAACCGTTGCAGGTTTTTCACCAGTATTACTAACACTACTGTCATTAGTAGTAGCGGTAGACGGCGCACGCAGTCACCTCTTGTGGTACCGAATAAGCAGTCCCAGAACAAACGTTGAGTTGTTAAGAGTTCAGCAACTTTAGATAGGGCCAAACAGTCTACGTGGTTTCAACGCACTGGTTATCTCGACCAAGAAATTGAATATACAGCAAGCACCTCCGCACCGGCATCCACCACTACACAGGACAATCCAGCAGGTTAAATCTCTTCCGGATGTGGCCGGACGTGTAATTCTAATGCTGGTTTGTCGACGCATGCTGTTATTCATCGACCCAGAATGAGGTGCGTGTTCAGCTTCCCCAAACCCTTGACTGCACCCACTGTGACCACAGCTTTCTGACAACAGTCGGTTTCAGCAAACGCAAAAGGCATGCGTATCTAACCGAACGCAACTGCGAGAAGCACAGGTGCATGAAAGCTGTCGAATTAAATCGGTTTCAGCAAGCATCGGCTTCTCTTGTCAGGCTTGTCAATGAGTTAACTCTATCGCGCTGCACTCGACGCGAACTTCATCACCGACTCTTGTTATATTTTCAAGGTCGTACACTGTGAATCCGGACACGTCTGTATGCACTAAACTGCCAGAAGATTACTGCTCTCAATGTAATTACAATGACCGTCTCATAGGCAAACTTCACGATGGATATTGAGTCCCAACCTGTTGAACACTACGATTAATTTTACCGCTTGGTCCGAACAACGATAATTCGAATGAAGTTCAACCGTAGGGCTTTCTTGTAAAATGATGAATTATTGATAATTGCCCCAGGCCTTCATGTGAATATTTTCATAACGATATTGGCAATGTCACTGCTAAACATGCGCGTCTTACGACCTATTCCGTACACCTTTCGACTGGCCACTCAACGTTGTACTCATGTCGCCGCTGGTACTTACATGACCAGGAAGCAGATACGGAAAGCTAACTATGCTGCGGTTTAAACCCTGTGCCGCCAGCGGAATGGGGTTGCTAACTTTGCAGTTCATTCTGGAAACCGAAGAACTGCTTACAGGACGAACCGCGGCCTCCCGGATAATTCAACCCAGTGTTGTTTCAAGGTATCGTAGGCTCATCTGCACATTGGTGAGCGAACATCACGTGTGATTCTGCCTCCGGACTGGTCCTCGGTGGACCCGATCATTGGAAAGAAATTTTCCTGCACGTTGAAAAGCGCTGGGAGTAGCGCTTTGGGTTTGGACAAACTGTAGTCCAAACATTTGAAACGCATATGACCGCATATTTTAACCTCTTCCTGTTATGTGGGGGGTGTCTGATTCACCTATACCGCTCCCGCATCACTCTTGCTTTGAAAGTGAATAAGCCTTCCTCACCCGGTGAGTTGAGACTCAACACCGTGTCTTCAACGTTGCTGTTGCTTTCACAAGATATTGGCTGCTCGGTGGAATACGCATTTGCAACTGCCAGCTCTTCAGTTCTCATTCCTACACCGTGACGGTTACTTCGAGGTGAGGTCATTACTCCTAGCGATGCTCCGGAACCTACGCACCACGTATTCCATTCTTTGTGTGGCTTGTATCAGCGCGTCCAGGGCGTTCGATTCTGTCTCAAGGGACTCATTTATTAGATCGGCCAATGCTTTCGTTGCTCCTCCACCCGTGAAACGTGATATTACTGGTTCTTATCAGAACGAAGGCACTATCCTTTGGTCCCAGCATGGCATTCATCAGGGTGATCCACTGTCCCCACTGTTCCTTATAAGGGCGGTGTTGATCCTACCTTGACCGAAGCTAGGTTACCACTTGCACGACACAGGTCAGACAGACAATCTGATTCCCTTGGAGGAGATTTCGCCGCGTCTCTCTGAGAAGCTTGCAGCCGCCGCTAGTGCTCTGGGGCCATCCGGACAGGGGATCAGCGCGTGAAATACTATAGCTACATCTGACGGGTCTAGCAATTTTCACGCGTACATTATACACCCACTATGCCCCTCTGACACGGCAGTCTATCTCGGCATCTTTTTTACCTGGGATGGTAAAGCATTCAAAATTCGTCGACTGCAGCTTCGTACGATGTCGGATGTAACAACCAAAGCGCCATTGAAGACGCATTAATGCCTCTGTCTTCAGAGACAGCATCTGATCTCCGAGAAAAATCACTATCTAGTTTTGAGCCTAGTCCACTGAAACACGCCCGAAGCTATGGACCTTACAATTCACCACCTTGCTCGGGACCTGCTTCGTCTTCCTAAAGACACGCCAACCAGCTACACCTAAACCTCTAGTTTGCTTGAGCATTCTTAGAACTCAGAGCTTTCCACCACTATTTCCATCTCACACAGATCACAAATACAGAGATTGCTCTCCAGTCAATGTGCATTTCAATAGAAAATGGTCAGAGGTGATTTTTTCGGCTCCATCATGGTGGACATCATTGTTCCGGTGAGCGTTTGTGTTGTGATGGTGACGAACAAAGAGAAGGCAAATGCGGTGTGGATGGATAAGCTTTATCGTATGCTAGACGACAGTGGTAATCAGAAAGTGTTTCCCTGTCCAACCTGCAATCGTTGGTCGTTGAATCCAGATCACACTTTCCTTAGGATCTTTGTTCATGCCCCCCATCACCGATGCGGTCTTCTTCTGACTAAGGTCCGAGATTTTTTAGGTAGCCTAATTAACCACTCGGTTATCTGCCGTGGCAGTTGCGGTCAACCTGAAAGCCTCACTCATATCCACCAATGGTGACGAATCACCCAGGATGTGCGTTGTGTCTGGCAAAGCCGCGTGGTCAAGGACCTGTCAAAAATGCTACGTAGCCTGGGTTACGTAATCTTCGAGTAAGTGTGAGTACCCGTGGCGGTTCGTGACAGTGCTATGTTAGCACTGGATGTTATTATATTGGATGATTAGCGAAGCCAATTTGCGCTGTTTGAACTAGGCACGAGAACGACTCGGACAACGTCGTAATTCAGTCGGCCCTCCGTACTAGGGGCGATGAATTGGATTCCTTTTCTTATTCACCTGTGGTCTCGCTTCTCATGGTATGATGTATCTATCTTTTTGCACTGCCATTCTTTGACTGAAACTGCTATCCTACACTTAGGTGGGGAACCTGGCGTTGATTTTTGTTACTCTTTTGTGGTTGTCTCACCGTGACGGAAATTCCTCCTTCCCGGTGTGTAAGCCTTGAATATGATAGCATCCCTGAGCTCTGAAGTGCTTTTGATTTTGAGAGACCCCTTTCGTTAATTTTTGTCGCTTTTGTTTGTTACTATATCATACCAGCAACTAACACCTGTTAAATGGAAATAATAACGTTTGCTACACCCATGGAAGGACTTGTCATTTGCTAAGTTTTGTTAACCACGCAGCGTCCCACATTTACATATGGCTTGCTTCAAATGCCCAATTTTGAAATATTTTTGTCGTTTAATTTGTGGTTCCACCGCTTGCGTTTCATTTACTTAAAACTGGGTATACTTCTCTTCAAAATGACGATGCATAGTTGTATCAGACAAACTGCTCATGTAACCAAAAGTTTTCAAATTATACGTTGACGAACTGCCGCGTCAATCACTCGAATATCTCAATGAATTTGGGCTAAGTGGCGGCAACGGTAATGCTCAACCACAATCAGGTTTCTAGAAACTCCGTCACTAATAGACCATAGATGAAAACAGCTTGTACGTAAGTGTTACATACCAACCACTCCAACCTCAGCCGATTGTAGTTTCGAAGCCACAGATCTCGCAGTTTAAGGAAGGTTGCACCCACTTTTCCAATATATATGACATCTCACCAGTGATAATACCAGCCGAGTAAAAGAGGCTAGTCAATTGTATCAAACGGTCTCAGTATCCCTGAATTCTTCCTCAGCATTTGAACAAGTACATATATATACATATATTGTGCAAGTGCTTTCATCTCGGTATCTCGTTAGACACTTTCTTCCTACTCAACCAGTAATGGAGTGACGGACCGGATGCAAGCATTTTTAAAGGTACAGACTGGAAAAATGATAATCGTTTTTATTCCGACCCACGACATACCAGGAATTAAACTTGAGCCCACCACGTTTCTAGTTAGTGTCAGTGATCTGTGGAAGACTGTCTGCAGAAGCGCGAACAAATCGTTTTCATCAATCAAATTCTTGCAAAAATTTCATTCGGCTCAGATCACTTACTCGTCAACGCTTAGGCGACAGTACTGATAATCAACTAATATGAAGTGATATTTACACAGAGTGCTAGTTCAGCGGTAAATTTGTAAAGTGCTACTATGGTGAAGGTACGCGCGTCATAGTCTCACCTGAATTGTCCTTGTCTTACTACTTTGTGAAGAAGTTAGGATGACTTAAAGAAATGCAATCAGTGAGTAGAAGATTAAGGATCCCAACAGTTGAACTGGCCACGATTCATATCACAGCAACTGAAGCGGCCTCCATTGCCTGTCAAATTCCGGCAGGTGGATTTGCGTCCGCTGTATAGAAAGAAGGAAAGAAAACTGTGACCAACCCAGATAGAAGAAAGTAAGGAAGAAAGCCACAGGCTCACTGGTAAAAGCATGAAATAAACTTGGATAACTTGTTTCCGTAAGTGTGTCCGTTAAGTCATGTCCTCGTACACACTTAAAATCACGTGGGGTGGAAACATATGTGTGCTCAAGCGTGTTCGGCAACACGGTCACTGATCTAACGTTATATTTTCAGAATTCCCTAATACCACAACACGATTCCTACACCCCACCTATGTTTGACAGCCGCATATGCTGTGTGACAGGTTTTCATTGGTATACGGACTAGTGTCAATAGTGTGGATAGTTTTGAACAGGTAGATGTGAATACAAGAAGTGTAGCGTATTATTCATGCCGCTCCTCGAACAAACTTGTCATAGTCGAACACCGACTTTCTCCGACAGCTGGTTCTCACGAACCTGACCGAAGACTCAACAATACACTGCAGAATGAGTAGAAAATGCTGAGCGCACAAACCGAATCCAATCAAAATACATGCCATTTTTGTTGAGTCCGTCAATATGATGCTAATGCAGCCCATGACCTTCAAAAATGAAAAGTCGCAAAGTTTATAATCTACGAAAAGCTAGGGGTACCCTTGGGTTTTTTCTTTTCCAGCTGCCAGAAAGCAAACCTGAAGATGTAGCAAAATTTATAAATAACTTTTAGCTCGTTTGTTTAACTGTTGCTCTCAATCATTTGCTATTTTCGGTGGAACACAATTTCGCCTCTCAAGTACCCTCGCTAAAAAGGCACCCTCATCAATCACCATTCATTTATTTCGTGCGAACGGCGCCCTGGATATACAGCCTCATTGGTATTTGAGCACACATGTGGTCGCCAGCGAAGGCCACCGAATCTATCAAGACTGCCTACATGTCCAGGGCTCCTCTGGTCTCGACCTGCGCGATATCACAAGCAACTGACTCCAAGATAAGCTTCGTTCAGCTGAAGTTGCGTTAGTTACCAAAGCAGTGACAAATGAAAACGTACCTTATGATATAAACGTTGTCCGTAAACTTGTTTTATGCTATTTTAAAAAAAACCAGAATAGTATGCTGTTTATTCTGTTAACCACAAAGTAAGCTGGCAAGAGAGGACAGCAGAATGAAAAATGGTCTGTGTTCAAGCAAGTAATATTTCTGAAACAGCTAAACGTCAGCCTTTGGTAGCTATGGCCGTAAAAACACTCGTTGCTTCATGTGATGGCGTCACGTCAACATTTGATAAATATCGCCAAAACAGGAGACGAGACCTCGGTTGGACTTCGAAAAGGTTGACTGTTAGACTTAGGTACTTAACTTGATAACGTCACCAGGACTAAGCAGTCAGTATCACCAAGTAAGATATCGGTCAAACTTTTTCACCCAAACAACATGCTAACCACATGTACTCAAGATTGACATGAACCAATTTTTCGAAACTATGACAGGTAGACGCGGTTTCAAAGATCAACTGGTCTAATCGGTGCACGCTCATCCGCGATAGTAAATACCTGACACCGTATAACTTTTACGGATGGTATGAGACAAAACGAATGCATGCCCGAAATCAGTGCATCATAGCTTAAAAAGCAAACTGAATTTATTCAGGTGAATAACCAGTTTGAGACGTACCAAATAATAAGTGATTACAGTCTTACCTTACATAAAACTGCTGACGAGAACGGGGCATTTGCCAGATAGTTTTGAAACCAACCCCAAAACCGTAAGACTGACCGAAATAATGACAGTAGTCCTAATGTATTTTTGGTAGATTTTGACTGAGATGCCACAACAGACAAAGTTTGTAGAGCTTCACTTCTTAAGGCAGTGCCCATCTTCCCGGTGAAATCAAACTCGTGGCATCGTTTTGTAAAACAAGACAAGTGAAAATGTCAGTGCATCTGGAACCGTGCTTCATCTGGTAGTTGGAAGGTACCAGTATTGTTCTACGTGTGTAGCTTAGGCAATATCCGTTACTAAACGTGTGATTCGGAAGGCCCGTTTCTATTGGTTGGACGCAGTACAAAAGACTCTCTTGCATTTCGATACATTTTTCTGGGTACGAAAGGGGATGACGACTGTGTGGCTACAACGACCTTACTGTTGGTTTCAATGGGTGAACAGAGCAGGCTGTCAAGTTGGTCTTATTGGGGAATAGAGTGTCACCCAACTTGTGTTGTCAACTCAAAATGATGATTCCCAACCTCACCACTGCCACATTCGTACAAAATGATACGAATTCATCTGTCTACAAAATTGGAGATGCAACTATCAAAGGCAGATCATATTGACAACTATCTCAGTTTGTAGCAGAGCACGCCCCAAAATTGTTAAAATAACTGATGATAATGATCTCAAACCAGTGAAACCATTGCTGGAAATTCCGTATCATCGATCGCTGAACGTCTCATGGAAACACATCACCAATGTTGTCCACTTATCTCATTCATAATGGTGGTATACAATCGGAACCCGAAGCTAATGGCCTTTGGCGAGCTTACCAGCGGGTGTTATGTACACAAAAATGTTTGGAACAAACCGCCGGATTGTCGTCGTGTTGATGACATAATATTTGGTGTGCATTTATGCGTGTTCATACTCTGTCTACCTCTAATTGTCAGTTTTATGTAACTTGCATGTTTTTCGTGTGCAACTGATGACAGCGAACAAAAAGTCAGCATATGGTAACCTACATCTTCTGTCTGCACTGATAAGATTACCGTCGATGTTACATTTCATATCGCGCTGCGCTCAGTACGATTACTATACGCATGTTTTTCTACTCAGTGGTTGTGATGGTTCGTAAAAAGATTTCAAAATGTGTAAGATGTGTGCGTTAATCTTCTTAATTTCCTGGGAAGATTTTAAGACGACAGTGAATGTTTGACTATTTCAATATGCCCAGAGTCCAAATAGGTTACTCGTGTGTCAAAATCAGTTGTCCTGACTGTATGTTTACTGCACCCTTAGACGCGAATGACAACATATATATCTCAGCTCCTTTTGGTTGTGCTGATCATGGAACCAGACTATTTTTTTATTCATGTGAAACCACAATAGCATAATGTGAGGGGTGACCAGGTGAGATAGGCGATTATTCCAGCATCCAGAGAAATTTTCCAAGACGGCGATAAGTTTTGTTGAAAGCCCACAGGTAATAACTCATGCAGAGCAAGAATGCCTTGAGCACATGCAAATTAAGCAATAGAGGTCTTATATAGCCAATTTTCATTGCCACATGACAAAATTCGGAACAGTTAAAAGGGTACAAGCCTTTCTATGACCAGTGTCCCCCACTTACAAGTGGTCGTTGATGAGATCGCCGTGAGCCAACAAAATACTTACATCTGCGGCGTTCACCGGATTTAGTAGAAAAAACCCAATGGCACATGAAAAACAGCAGTTCGGTATGAAGCGTGTAGCAGCTTGAGATGAATATGCACATTGGGAGAATCGTGCCAGGGCTGTTGTGAGAATCGGCATCAGTTAATGCTCCAAAGTGATGTTTGCATTAAGCAAGGAGTGTGTTCTTGAATTAGCTAAAATGAAGCAACGCTAGCTTAGTACAGCATGAACATCCGATAGATTAACAGCCACAGATAAGGAGACCACAACACATTCGAAAGGATGAAAATAACCGCTTGGGTGAAATTTCTACCGCGCTACTCAAAAACTGCTAGTCCCTAGAGTCCTAAGTAAGAGCCAACCTAGGGAAGTTAACACGACGTGCGTCGCCCGGTGTAGATTTAGTAATTTCAGTAGGTTTGAAGAAACGGAATGTCGAATTATCTAAATGCATAACTGTTCTCTACCTTAACAGTTGGCCACCTACCGCAAAAATGGACATACCTTACAATCACCCCTAAATTGAAATGTGGACGCAAAAACGACTCAAAAGACTATCGACCGGTTGGTCATCAGATTGTTTCCTGCAAAAGGATGGCATTTCACAAGAGTCCATCTTATGGACCTCTGCTGTAATTTCTAATGATTATCGAGTTGTCAAACTTTGTCACATCATCAGTAATGATTTACATCGATGGCAGAATCCACAAAATGTGGGTGCACCACAAAACTATTCAAACTTGCTTACACAAGTAGTTATATATCCTACAACACCAAATACTGTAAAATCCTGCACATTCTCCAAACAGTTCTTTACTGATTAGTACCTAAGTGGTTAGAGGATGATCACCTCCTTGCCGAGAAAAAGACGTGGGAATAAGCGGTGGTATCTGCCTAAAAATTATGCTTTTACGGAGAACAAACCAAGGGTGACAATGAATCTTACTCAAAGAATGCGCGAACTAATATACGCCGAGATATTCCCCACAAGATAAGATTTTGGTTATTGACGTTATTTAACAACTAACGTATAGGCTTCTCACCCACAATAAAAATAGTCACTGCCGCTGGAAACGTCGAAAGACGACGCTTTAAAAAGTCACGGAGCTCAGTATATACAATTAATCGAAAATTCCATCAGCATTAATCTGTTTTTCCATTAATTGCAGGTACTGACCGGGAACCTCAGTTCTAACACAAAATCTCATCCATTCCTCGCCACCAATTAACAGACGTCTTCCGGTTAACCAAGAAACAGTTGCCAAGGGGCCACTCATCTAAGGATCGGTTTCACGTGGACTGGTTAATCAAAACGCCTTCTCTGAACGCATTGCCCAACCTTATGGTCACGACTTACCTGGTAGAGACGTTCAAAAATCTATTTAATAGACAAACGAGCAACAGTCAGTCGGATCTTCAAGTTTTTTGGTCAACTCCTGGCGCATTTCCAAAAGTCACCAATGTAATTCAAATGGACCGGAGCAGTTTTCTGGATGGCAGAGTCTCAGCTGATCAGAACTCACACATGAACTGCTGTAGGCGAAAATGTGATCGGTCGGTACCAATCAGTCAAAAATTTCGATCAACTGCTACGTAAATTAGTGTTGTTTCCCTATGAAGAGTGTTACTTTTCAAATAAATTCAGACTGTTCGATGCTGCCTAGTTTCTCTCGATTTCGTAGCAAAGTACATGACAACTGAATGTGCACGAGTTTACATCCTACTGTATTCCTCTCAGTTATTACACATGTATTTTTTGTCTCCTTATTGTCTGTCCATTAGTTTGTCGGTTACATCGTTGTGCTGCTCAAATGTATACACATGCTCAACGCCATTGATTCCAATTCGGTTCTCGTTCCTCACAGTAGCCGTCTTTTCGGTTGCTAACGGCGTAATACAGAGACAAAAACAATAAGCAATTGAGCCTCCTCCTCTTGAAAACCTATAAGTCTACCTGACACTCGTAACCATCATATGATTTCAAATTATCAATTTCAGCTGTTTGCGAAACATCTACAGCCAGAAAGTCAGGAGTGGCAAACAGACGAACATCCAAAAACTTCAGCATCTTTAACGGCGAGTAAAACTAACTAGGGTGAACTAATCTTACGAGGTAACACTTGTTCAGTGGCAAATCATTCAGGTCTAAGGATAATGTGCAATGAACTGAAAACAGCTATTACAGGAAAGCAAATATCAAGATTAAGTTGCGATATTTAGTGAACCCGTGGTGGCCACATAAATTAGAGCACGCTGATAAGCGATAGACTTCAGAGTCGGCAAGTCCTTTGAACAGTGAAGGTTAAGGATCGGACAATGTCTCAAAAGTTGCATCCTCAAACAGGGTCAAAGTGACGTTCAAGCAGGCAGTTGGTTGATGATTCTCAATTTCTCACAGAAACGTCATTTAATCTTCTAACGGATGGAACTCCGGCTCGGTGCTTGTAAAATCGTATAACAAAACAACGGCATGCCTATTAATTTGAGCGAGCCGTCGAAACACTGTGATATCTAAACCATATAATATAATGAAAATATGACAAATAAGTCACAACTTCGTTGAAAGCACAATAATTTAACATCTTTAAAATATTTTCAATAGTTCAATAGTAAGAACAGGTACAAAATCTGTTCCACATTTTATCCCAGCATGACGCATAATTGGATCATGTAGCAGTAAAATGTGGGGATTGAATGAAAGTTTTCAATAATTATTTAGGTTGGAACACTAGAGATCAAATTCCGGAAGATCCGCTTACTGTGATAATCTCTTCCAACAAATAACTGAAGTCTGATAAAGCAAGCGATGTACGCCGGACCTCCTCATATATCACACTCATCAACCGTCGCACTTTTCAAAATATTTTGCTTTCATCAATCCCATCTTATGAAGCCATCTGCACTCCGCAGGTGTAACTGTCACGACTCAAAAGTAACACATTGTAATAAGTTCCTACTTTCCCCTTTGACACACGTACAAGTTCATTATACCTCGAGCATTGCGTCCTACACAGCTTACAGTTGTCAAGCCTGCATTCACTCAAATGGTTTGGGGTGGACACCATCACCATTCCAAGCACGGCAACTGGTTGCTGTCTTGGCACACTGGAAGATGGTGCACCTCTTACAAGCCGCCTGTCACAGTGGTCTAGGAATTCTTCGTCATGACAACACACAATTTGTGCTTGTGCAATTAGGACCCACAACTGGATGCAGATTCTGAACTATTAACTTGAGCACCCATAAGGTCTGAACTGCCCTGATTGAACTGAAATTTTCGATAGTAACCAACATGGGAAGCATCACCACCTACTGTTGTTACTAATTTGAGGTCACTGATACAGTCGTAAAAACGGTTGTTTCATAAGTGTGGATATGCATCGCCGATAAGCTTTAACAAGATTGAAATTCGAGTCTAGTGCTTCTTCGTGAAACGGCCTGGTATAAAAGTCTCTCTTAATACAAAGGCTGTGAAGATCTGTGAATGATGTGCAATTCGAACTGTCCCAAGGTGTCCAAGTTCTACGCGCGCATATTTGTATTGGAAAGGTTCTGTTAGTTAACCACAGAACGCACGTAATTTACTGCTGTTCAGAAGTAGGTTAACCAACCAGTCACACGTAAGACTGAGAATCAGAAACAAAGTTTAATGAAAACCGTAAAACTGTTCATTCATTTCTCCGTTCCGTTTGTTATCTGAAGTGAGGAAGGTAAAACACGTTATGATTTTCGGCCATTTTCATTTATCCAACTTTCCACCTGTTCTTCTAATGGATGATTTTTGAATTCTCGGTGGGGGTATTCTAGAATATATGACCAGAAAGAGACTAGTGAAAAATCACCCACTGACTCAAACGGTCTTGACGTTGCTGATGGTTACTTTCATTATCCCCGTGCTTTCTCGGACGTTCTGGTTGTAAAGTTGATTCTCACTGTCTCGTCACCTTGCTTGTTGATCCACTGCGCAAGACCACTAATAGGGAGTATTCGCTTAATCCACTCTAGGTACATTAAGTTGATAGGAACTGCCAGATCAACTTGACTGTACTGACTACGCGAGTGTCCATTAATTTTCCTATGCCTGTGCGCGAACTGTCACCAGTAGCTCCTCTATGACAATGGTGTGGAGATTGACCGGCTGTGTACACTTAACGGCCGGACAGTCCCAAGCGGGTCGTAGGTTACGCTAGCAGACTGAAGCTCACACCAGTGAAATATGGCTATCCGTGGCACACACTCAGTGTTTGGGTGACTAATGATAACCACTACGATTGGTCCTTATGTTCCATCACATCAGCCAGAGAAGGCGCTTCTAAGAGGTGACCTGAACCCAATATCACTGCGCATGACTGTCCTTGAAACAGGACGATAGCACTCGATGGTAAGGCCAGACAAGTGGGAAACACCTTATGCAACCTAGAATTTTTATGATGCAATCCTGTATTCTCACGACACAGTTCACTAACAGTACGGCAACGTTTGTTTCACAGACGCCATACGCTAACCGGTTCGGTTGGGGTGAACCCCCTCACGTGAAATCATGTAAAGTCTCTTTGAGTTTCCTCTTTTTTCTGATCCTGCTGGTAGTCGCACTGAAACCAGACGATTGAATCGTCCGTTTTATTGTGATGCTCTAATGGACGAACTGTGTATGACGACTGTAAGGGTTTTCGGAGTTTATCACGGATGAACTCAGCATAACCAAGGCCCTTATACTTGCGTGCGTAAGATCTGTCACTTTTGTGTACCGCTTCGGAACTTGGGCGTTACATAGCGCCTTTGCCAACTTCATGTTATGGCCTTCTTTTCGGATGTCTGAGGTTGCTTTGAATAATGCACATGACTTGGAAATAAGCGACGCTGTAGACGTGAAGTTACAGTATACTGGGCTGGTTAAGATACTAAAAAACACCGGTCCCAGGTCATTCTCGAACATTTCTTCGTCCATCTCGCAAGTAAAGTTTATTGTTAGCCTATATGAGTAAACCCCGATGTTGGTGAGCGCATTTCTCGTGAGTGTAAGCTGAGACTTAATACGCAAAAAACGTACTACCTATCAGTCACCGTACTAGGATTACTGTTACCAGCTGCATGTTAAGCTCTTCACATTCTGCCACAAAGACGTCGCACGGCAACCATAACGACTCCCTTGGGCCACGAATTGACTCACACATGGTTCCATCAGCATAGTCTCACTGGAAAGCTACCAGTTAGCACGCCACTTCGCATTTCTTCCAAAGCTAGTTTGATCTTTCTCGGTTGTTTCGTTTACGAACAACGACTAATTATTGTTTGAGCTGACACTGAAGTCTAGAACACGATGATTGATGGCAAGTTAATATGTTACCAACACAACCGGAATCGTCAGTACACCTTTTCAAGTTACCCTAGTGCTCCAAACTAAAGTCCCATTGTTCTGACAACGCCTCATTAACACTGTAAATTTATTTGACTCAGAGAGAAATTTAATAAAAAATATGTTACTTATGGTCGACTCTGGTAATGTCCATTATCAAAATTGGCAAGTCCTCATACGTAATACTTTTCGCTTGTTCCAGAGGTGGGACCTCCAATGGATAATTAGCCCACTGGTGAGCAAGGTTCTCTGGCTATTTGGAAGGAACCTCTGTAAGTGGCATTTTGACTTTTAGACGGTTGACACCAGACATCTGGAGGAGTTTCGTAGTGTCAGCCTACAATGCGATAAGCAGGGGGAAAAAGCAACTGTTATGTGACGTTTTTAGGTGGTGGTTATATCTGGCGGATAAATATACTGAGCCAGTTGACCTAAACCCATAAAACTGCTTTTCTCTCTGTCTTTCCGAAAGGAAGGCAATTCAGATCTCATTAGGCTCAGATTCATTTCTGATATCAGTACAGCTTACGACGTCTTAAAACTCGAAATTATCAAAGAGATGAAACCGAATGCAGGAAAGACCGGAAACCTTTGCTGCGGAAACAGATATTTTGGTCGTACTTTAAGTCAGCTGGGAGCACGTACCAATGGGCTCAACTCTAAGTGGCCGAGTGGTCCGGCAATCGGAAACATGTGTGGGCATTATTACGAACCGAACTGACACCGGACACAAAGTCAGCGCAACTAGAGTTTCCCAAATAACGTTCAAAATCGCGACACGCTTTCAAATTTCCGGAGACCGTGACCGCGTTAATAAAAAATGATGACCCTTTGATTAAAACCGACAACTCCACCTTCACTGTGCTGTATTGTCTCCTATGTCGCTTCACATTTACTTACACCTCACCCATATAATGATCCGTAATTTCAACCTGGCACGTAATTTCAACCTCAATTATTCACTTAACCCTATCCACAAACTTTAATCAGTTAACTTCAGACCTGTATTTACGGAGATTTCTAAATCAGCACTTAGAGAAGTGTTTACAACAAAGTGTTTACAATGTCCACGTTCTGCCACCATCATACATGTTTTCGTCGCTTACTGCCGTCCGTCTACTATAAGCAACCTGTATCAGTTTAGCTACTGTAATGCAATTATGCAAGATACCTTACGTCCTACTAGTTACCATTCTACAAGTCTATCCGAAAGGATTACTACTAAAGCCAAACCAACAGTAATAATAATATAAGTATAGCACATGAGTGCTTCCGCATAGTAAAAAATGTCTTCAAACGTCAAGGGTGTGGTTGTTCTTACCTTGCCGTTAGTTCTGTGGAATAACTGAATGCTATAAGATGGCTCAATTTCTTCGGATTTACATAGATTGATTGATGTGTGCAGTTACAGGTGACTTTGCGCTATCTACGTACAATGAAAGAAAACTACGGCTGTTGACCACACTCTCGGTGGCAGGAACAGAGAGATTTTAGCCTACTCTGGGTAGAAGTGTAATGTCCAGAGCTGAAATTTGCATTGATGAGGGTACTGTAAAAAGCAACGCATATTTCTTCTACTCAGATAGCAAAACATCGAAAGATCCGTCAATACGTCACGAATTACCAAACCGAGTGGTTAAGACATGTGCCGCTTTCGGGACTCTTGAAAGAACTGTTTAGGATAATCACACGCTGGAGACGAAAACTAAATTACCGGTCTGCTGCACAATGGTGATAATCGCGCTGCTGTGCGGTAATGGAACCAGGACACTGTGTTAAATGAACGTGCGGTAAATCAGTTGCTCATATCTGCAATGTCCAAAATGCATTTTGCGTGTTCGGTAATCAGACATTCTCTCAAATACTGCGGCACTTCCTCGGTGCCCAAACAACTTCGTTGAATAGGTTCATCAGATGACACCCGAGAATATCTCCAAACAACTGGAAATAGGTAATCAAAACCTTAGCTGCCAGTGGCTGCAATACCAGGATGTTATGTAAGTGCTTCGTATATTAATTGTGATCGTAGGTCATGAAAAGGCGCACTCCAGAACCGAGCCGCCTGTAACAATGTGATCAAGACTGGCATACAAAGTAAACAAGCGATAGTTGCCTGTTCATGAACCCAAGCGAGTGGTACTCACAAGAATCATAGGTGCCATAGGTGCTGCTAACGTGGTCGTGTAGCTCTGGAGCAAAAGTAACTATGACTGCGTCATCCGTCTCGGGTCGGTAGGTTGACAACGTGCTCACAGCACACCGTCAGCTGGCAGACGGCGAATAAATTATGGAAAGTATATATATATACGTGTACGTATTTTTAAAGACACTTATACAACAACGACCTCCATCTTCTGCTAAACCACTCACCCCTCCTTGTTAGAAAGTTGGTTCACATTAATCTCCTAACATTTCACTCTCAGCTCTCTGTGTGTGCCGTATGGTGCCGGTTTTGTTTGGTTGCTCAGTTCAGATGTAGTCCTACCTATTTTCATAATCAAGTTTAGTTGCCACCAATGCATAATCTGATCATTAGGGTCTCCTTTTCTAATACTCCTGCTCATTACTGGAGTCTCCCTCTGTTTTATTCGCAAAATATAAGGGTTTCACTCAGATACTGGCCTATCTTCTGTTGGATTAGCATTGACCACCAGTCACAGGTCTCAAGATCACAGTCCTTCAGATATACACTACACGTGATGCGTTTGAGTGAAGTTACAAATAGTGATCGCCAGCCATGTGTGATGGTTATTATGCAGAGATGTCCTTTGGTTTCGGTCATCGTGATGGGTCAAACAGACGTCACTAAACGTGGGTGAACCGATTTTGTGACACACTGTTAATGCCCAGATCGTACACTAAGGCAGGACAAAAGTGAAATAACGTAGGCGTTTCCATACGTAAAAGCAGGGAAATAAGCATGACAACCACTCGACGGATCACGTAATTGTTCGCGCAGGTGTTACATTGGTCGAATAGTAAGAAGCAAATTGTGAGGAAACACAGTCAACAATCAAATGAATGACGTGTTAGTCCAGACAGGGATGAGATACGTGACTGGTTTTATAATTTCAAGGTTTCATCCAAATGATAACACCATCAACTCAACTTCTTGGCACATAAACCCTAAATGTGGTGCAGTTATGTTTCTTGTGCCCGGTTTTCGTCAACGAAACGCATTGATACGTTTTGACCTCAGTATTATGGAGTAAACCAACTATCAGTTCGAACCAGAAAAATCTCATCTACACCTACCAATACAGCTTTCTACAGCCCAGACGAAATCCACATCAAAAGTGACAGAACCGCGTGTCGCAGTGAACGTTCACAGTATCAAAAGTTCAGTGAGTACAGCCATAAACTGTAGGTACTAACTCATTTGTGAGTTGGTTATACTGTTTGTTTGGATGTGCGCACCTGATGATCGGCGGTAACCGAGGAGCCGGTCATGTGTTTCCGGCTAATCTTGGAAATTAAACACTGACTACTTATTCTACCATACTTTAAAACAAACATAAGATGCTCAACTGATTGTCGATAATTCCTATCATATTATCGAACATTGCCAACCGCTATCCTTTCAGGGAGAGATTTATATAGCTACCCTACAAAATATCATTTGCATAATGATTACGGTCATAAGTAATATTCTTTCTTGACTTCACAGACTTTACCAACTGAAGAACTAGAGGGGCATGTTTCACATAGCGAGGAATTAGGAAGTGAGCCAAATGGTAAAACAGAACAATTTATTCAACAATTCTCCATAGCATTTTGTAGGACTGTGAGAAATTGGCCAATGGTGTCAGACAACGAGTCAACCGTAGCGTAGGCATTTCTTACAAATACACACTACTTGTGTTGCAGTACACAGTTTGTTGTAACTTTCTGTTAGTTGTTCAGTTTCAAATTACAGCTTGAAAAAGTGACACCAACTGGCTCGTTCACCTGTCTGTTACAGCCACTTCACCTAATAACCCCATTGATTTTGAACAGCGCTGTAGCATTATCATTGAGAATAGATTGCATCAAGGTTAGTACTCTCTCAGGTACCAATCGTAATGGCGATTCGGATCATTATGTCAACGTTTCACCTTCCTAATAGGTTAGATGAACATGTTGTTTAGACGTTTAGTTTTTTCAATGATTGTGATAAGTGTCATCGCCTTTTGAGCGCTCACACTCAACCACTCAGCATCCCTTCGATAGTTACTCTTTTGTGATTCAGACGTATCTTCACTGTGTTTGCCTGTAATACTGGGATCTAGAGAATGCGAACACCCCTAGAGACTCCACTTGAACTGCCACCTCACGCATAATTATTAGGCAGGAGACCTCTTACTGGTTGTAATAAGCAACTGTTATTCATGAGACAAGAACACGGGTTCAGAAATGTATATCAGTAATAAAGAGATGAGTCTGTTACTGGCTCATCTCAAAGTCACATGCAAAGTCACAGGCTGTAATCTAGTTGCCGCATAACAGGGAAACTGCCGAATAACGAGAGATATAACATTGAACTTAGTCGTTCAATTCTGATGCATTTTGATCAAGATTGTAAGAAGAACTGCATTGCGATATGCAAGTGTTTTGATTACATGAAACATTAAGTTACACAAGTTTAGGGGATGACAACGAAACACTGAAATACGCAATCGATACACGCGATTAATCAGGGTGGGGTAAACAGTTCCTGTGCCACGACAACGAAACTGATTGAGTCCACACCTTTTTGCCGACAGAGCGCCGCTGCTTGACTCTGGGGTAACAACATCTCGGATGTGCGATTGCATAATGGGACCATAAAGGAAGTGGCAGGGTCATCTACATGACTTGTTGCGATTAGGCGTTTTAAGATAGAAAACGCCGAATTTCTGTTCGCGTGCTGGTAGGTTGACTCGCACTGAGCCACTGTCTGCACTAGCCAGTGGGTGATGTGTTCGGACCTCTGTCGCAAGTTTCGGTCTGTGCTAACAATGCATGAATCACCGCAACTGCAGGTGAACTGTTAGGTCAGCCAGAGTTTCCCGAAAAAGGATAATCGGGGCAGTGGCAACTAGTCCTTTGAGTGGAAAGTAACGAACGCAATTTCGCTGCGGGATAAGTTTGCAACGAAAGCAGATTTCAGCTTTCGACTTACACCGATAACATTTGGGCCTCCAGCTTCTTCGACGGTGATTGAGATTGGGGGTTGGCCGTTGGCTTTTGATAATGGACTTCAACAAATTTAGCCAGCTACCACTCCGCAAACAGAACACTGCTCAAGAGCTTCTCTTCATACACAAGGCGCCATGCGATATTCGATTAGTCTGTTGCTACATTGTCCATCGAGTTAGGGTTCGGGTAAGCGGTGAATCGAACGGGTTTGCATCACAATAACCTTGCTTAACATTTACTAGAGAATACGCTCCCAATTAATTTTGTTATAGCTACATACTTAATAGTTGGGAAGAAGATGACGAACAACCTCTTTTACAATAGAAGCTGATTTTACTCTTCAAAAGCTTACAACTTCCTAAATTTATCACCCTTATATCTAAACACAACATTGTGGTTAGAATGCTGCAAATTTTATCAGCGCAAAATGTAATTTGGCAAAAGGAGTAAAAACCCGTCTTCAAGAACGTTTAAAAATCACCCTGTGACAACGGCTGAAGGTTAAGCTGCGATTTCTGATGCACTCCTGTTAGTCGCGTCTATGCGTCATTTGTCTGGCCAATAGTTAGAATATTTTTTATGCAACCTTTCGTCACTGTTAATCACCTAAGTTTCGTTATCTAAACGAACTTTAGGAATCTAGTGGGTTCTTTCGGTAATATTTCAATGAGTTGATCAGCCTAAAATACGTAGATAAAAAGTCAGACCGCGTGCGCGTCTCACGGAAAGTGTACGAAATTCAACTTCGTGTCAGCCCAGTTTTGTTTATGATCACAATGTAACCACCCCAGTTATGTTTTCACTTATGCTTGTGGTAAATGTATGTTTATTGCCCTACGGGTAGAATATTAATTAATTGTAGCTTAAAACAAATCGTCGGTTCCTTGAAAACATGTCATTAGGTTTTTAGTGTGAAAGTCGAGTATTTGGGTGGCGTCAACTTATAATTAAGATGACCTATGATTACCGCTCACTCGCAGCCTGGTTCATTCCTAGTGCAAAAGTCCCAGGGATGTAAAATCGAGTAACACCAACTTCAGCAGGCGACAACCTAGTTATCTACCTCAACAGAAATAAAACTTGATACTGAAAGGAGTTAACGAAACTGCCGAAGTACGGAACGTTGATTCGATCATTCAAGACGTTCATATTGTATGTGGATACAAACCTGCAAACTGAGTAGAGCTTAATAATTACAGAAATGGCTAAGCACATTAACCTGGGGTCGCCTACCGATGCATATATGGGTAGATTGACAACCCTGAAGAGACTGCACACTAACTGTGACGCCCGACTGTTGCTTATACTTGCTCTCAGTTAACTGCGTAAAATGATGTGTTCTAAAGAAACCCTTCAGCTGTTAATGAAGTTTCACTTGTACTTAAGACCCATAGCAAGTGTGATCCACTCGTGGCCCACGAGCTGTCGTCTTTTTGTGCGATGTGTATTCAGTACTATTTAGTTAACCGACAAAACCGTTAGGTGGGTTTGGCCAAAATCGTGTCCTCACGCCATTATTCATGCATAAAATGACTTATCCTGCATGACAACGGACTACTGATTGGCAGTCACAGGCTGCGTAAAGTCCATCAAGATGCCTACAGCTTGTCACCCGCACACAGATCGTTCAGTTGAGACGGCGAAAAGCGAACGTCAATTCCCCTGCCATGGTGATCCAACTTCGTATAACGTCACCCCACGTGCAGCATCTCGTGGTCCACTTTATTCCTGCTATCCAGTGCTCTTCTCTCAGAGTTGGTTAAACTTACGACATGATAGCCGAGCCCAAGAATGCAAGTATCAATCACACCCACACTAATGTGAGGAAGCAAACGGATTCTGTGCTAATGGGCAGCTTAGATAGATCGTTTCTGCAGAAACATTTCAAACTATCATCCGCACCAAACGTGATCTAGTTTTGTGATCCTCACCATTGGGCGATGTCGGAAGTGTGCCCAATGCCAGACACGCCCCAACCCTGCAGAACACGGATTGCATCTGCATCGTAGAGTGCGACCACAAGTGAAACTATTCAGTTCATGCATGCACTTTACGATCGGCGGTTTCGCCATGGTGTCTGCAAAAATGACCTGTCCAATGATAAACTAGTCAGAAGTTAATCCATTTAACGTGACCGGACTACCAATAGCGAGTAAGGTGAACAAGCGCAAACGGGTCATCGGATGAAAAGAACAACGGTCATTTGCACAAGTTGAACCCTGCGTTTCTTGAAGAACAGTGAGTTATGATCATATTAAGATAAGTCTCTGCTTGGGTAATGCTCCTTACGATTCAGGGAATTTCTGCGTGTAAGTTGCGTGCTGCGTAGGAAGATCTTTTCACAAGAATCCATTTATGGTGCGTATATAAAAAGCCAGAGCAGTCTGAATGTAGTAACTTCAGCATACTGAAGTGTACTGTGGTATCAGAAAACCGTCAATAGTAATGGCAGTGTTGTCAACTTTCACGGCTTTAAAATGCAAATGCACTAATTTGTACCTGTTTTTTTTAAACTGCTTTGCCACAATCATTTCGGTCGATCTGGTCTGTCATATGACCTACCTAGAAAAAATGGTTAAAATCTACACAAAGCAAAAGCAGTCTGGAAACCCAGTGCTACCTAACCACCGTAATGTTGATTATATAGAATAAAACATAAGTGTTAAATGCTTTCGGATTAATGAATGAAATGTCCACTGCTAGGTGGACAGTACGTGTACGTTCATGGGTCCAACTACACGACAGCTGCAAGCACAAGCGACCGACAGGCGAGGACGTAGAGACGAAATGCAGTCGGATCGGTTTGGTGCGTGACTAAGTACCTGGTCTTCTGGCAGACCGATTAGTTGTTCATAGTGTCACCGTAGTGGGGTAGAAGTGATTGACAGATATTGATGAACAGATTGAGAATGACAACGTAATGAGCAATTCTTAATACTCTACGTTTAGGACACCTCGGGTGGCCTTCCTCGGGAGTGTTGTAATTGATTTCGATTACCCCAGTGGCAGTTTTAGTCAACAGCGATTAACTTAAGAAATCCACCGGCATTTGGGAGTTGCACAGTGATGTTTTCACTTTTGACAAGAAGACTGTACACGGTTGTCCCAAAGCAATCATCACAGATGCCTAACTGAACGCCTGTAGTAATCATAATTGATAACTGAACATAGTGTGCTATTTTTGTTTACTACGTGAATAATTACGTTGTCTATGTACTGATTGTATTACAATTTCGTTGGCTAGCGTACTCCGTTATTACTGATGCGTAGAAACTAGCTCTGGATTTGCGATAAGTATACTTTCTACTACTCCTAGTAACCACAACTGACGTCACAGTCAGAATATTTCCTATGATGGATTTCTGCAACTTGGAAAATCTAAACATAGACTCAAGTTCTCAGGATATCGAAGGTTGCGTGGAACGCTCCGAAATTTGGTGTATTACCTGTAAAGATATGAAAGAGGAGAAAATGCAGCATTTCCTCACTGTCATTGACGAGGATGTATATGATATGAATACAAATCTAGCGAATTCTGTTCAACGTGGGGATAACTGTAAGTCAGGTAGTCATAAAAATCCTCGGCTGACGTGCCCATCTCACGATTCCAAATGCCGTAAATGCGGCAAGATAGGTCACATTCAAGCCGTCTGTCCTATTTCGAAGACGTGTTTAATCCAGAGTTCTTTAGAAGAGCAGTCTCACACCTGACTTTTAATCCATTGCTCTTACTGTAATTTCTACCAACCTTGTTAATTTCTCCAACCACATAACACAATCATTTAATGTTAACCGTCGTCCCAAACATACCTTCATTATAGACATGGGCAGTGTTCGATTTTTTATTCCTGTTGATTACTTGAAACGGCTGGAATCTTCAGTTGTCTTGAGACCCGGTAATATTTCTGTAAACGGTATTACTGGACATGTTTTACCTATGCTTGACGAATGTGAACTTTCACTCACAGACCCGCAGTCTATTGCTTATACATGTTCACTTATTTTATTAATTCTGACCGATCTATTGTTAGTCTTAAGTTCGTGAAGATTTCAAAGATATCTTTTTCACTGTCTGTTGGAACTTTTGAGAGTGTGAACTCCTTTTCTGAATCTATTTCAAGTTGGAATTCAGTTACTGAAGAAGTACCTGTAGCCGAGCCGGTGAAGACAAGAACTCCAGAGCGTGACAAGAGCAGCGTGATCAATAAAACAACCCGGACTTTTATTTGAACTGCGGCGCGTGTATTAACTGTAATTCAAGGGCGAACATTGTGTGCTATTGTTTTATTGCGTGATTGTACCGCCAGTTCTTTGGATGACGTGCTCCGTTATGACTATTACGTAGAAACTAGCTCAGGGTTTGCGTTAAATACGTTTCCGATTGTTATTGCTTATTTCTAACCACTGCAATGTCCTTCGAGTGCATTGTTCTATCACGAAATGGCAAAATGGACCCCGATTCGCCAATCCCGGTGAGCCTATTCCATCAAATAACATGCTGCTTGGTACGCATGGTGATCTAAGCCGCTATTCCTTTCTCTTCCTTCCATTAAAATACGCGCATACGGCAACCGGACGAAAACTTCGTTAATTAACCAAGAATATCCTATGATTAAGAATACTGAAGACCACTAAGCCTACTCAGGGTGATACCAGGAGCAAACGGATTTCAATTTGTTACCCTCAGAAGGTACTCGCCGTATTGATTGGCGGTCATTTAAATTAAACCACTTCTAAGGAAACGTCTGAAATTGTTATGCTTTTCCCGAAATGTTAGCTACAGATATACCGTCCACTCACCAGCATCTAGTCTGTTATTGCAACTGACACTCTCTCACGTAGCACATGTTAACGGCCTGCTAAAATGGATAGCACCTGTTCGCCGCCGCTAATGAGCTAAATTAGAGCTTTCCGAGATGTAGACATGTTTTGGTCCTGCTCGATATGGATCACGTATACAAAGCAGAGTATGACAGTGTGTAATGTCAGACATTTGATCCGTGTATAACGGCCTGACCCTGCCAGCCTTACTGAGCGTTACAAGTATTGAGGATGGAGACCTTACATCCTCTAGCTGTTTCCGGTTCGGTTCGCGAATCCGGTTCGTATTAGCCGTACACATCCTATGCCTTAACCGCGGGTGTCTTCCGAAATGCGATGGGGAAAATACTGAGCCAAAACTCGGAAACTTCGCATTGTCATAATTCAGTGAGAAATAGGGATGGTCAAGCAAGTGGATACGACAGGCTACCGCGCCTTTCTCATCTGTTGCGCTTTTGTTGCATACAAGACGGAATCAAGTAACCGTTTATGAACAAGTGTTAAATCTACAGGATGCCACAGTATGACAGTACAGATACGTATCCACTAGGTCACTGATCGTGACCAGCGAGGTGGCAAAAAGGTCGTTTAATCGTTTGTATCAGGTCTCCTGTCAAGCAACCTCTTCTCATGGTCCTCACCACACCTATCACTCTCTATTGCTCTGACATTTGTTCACAGGTAGTAGTGTTGGCGAGACCTGACAAGATCATCTGACTACCCTATTCGATTTGAACATTTAAATAAAATAGTTTCCTTTAGAAGTTTGAATAAAATAGTTAGAACATGGAGGGTAGTAAATGCAGACACTTTGCACTAATTTATCAGTAGCAAATTTACAATAACATGAATCACTTGTTTATCGCAAACAATCAGGTAGATGGTCAGCGTGTTAGGAAAGCTTATTAAGTGCAAAGAAGGGTCGGGCTCAGAAGTTTTTCAGCTAGCTTGAGTCGATCGAGTGCGACCACCTCAGCAAGAATCTTGAATTGGAATGAAGTAGACGGATTCCGAATGCACAAGCCGGATCGATAGCGTGATCAGGACACGTCTAGCGGTAGAGGAAACTGGCTGCTTTCGCTTCGACATCGTCGTAACAGGAACTAGCGAATCCACCTAGGCAAGTGTTCCGTCAATCTGGAGAGCAGGCATCCTTCGGTTCCGTCTGCGTAACTTTCTCCACAGCTACGTATAAATTGATGGACATGGGGTGAGGTGGCACAGACTGGTTGATCTTATTTGAACGAATGCACCTGGGCTTCATGAATCGCTCAGACTCGAAAGCTACTGGTGTATTCAATCAAAGATCAGTTTGTCGGTTCCACCTTACCCCAAGTTATATGTAATCGCGGAGTTTCTCATCACTGCACTCCACCCCGCCTAGCAACAAGCTCAGCATGCTGCTCATCAAGTACCACAATTTTGTAATCCATCGGAATGTGAAAGGCTAGCTGACGGCTCAAAATTGTACCAAAGAAAGTTCGATGGAACAACCCGAATGTACAGACTAAAGAGTGGGCAATCCAGCGTTGGCATGGACATCCCTACAATCCAAAACGGTGGTGATCCCCTTCACACATAAGTTGCTAGTAGGTCAGTTGAAAGTTGCGAACTGATCTCTCTGGTTCACACCAGCAATTATGGTTGCAACGAGTTACATAACGGCTGCAAACAGACAGGATATTTCAACGTCAGAAAACCCTGACTATCAGGTAAAGCTGATTTTCAGGACTGATTCACACTGAATGGGTTCGTCGCTTTTGCCTAAATATGTACAGTATTCGCTGTGTGCCGTTCAACCAGGAGGACTGGCGATGGACCGAGAATCGAATGATGGTGTTCAGTAAGTCTCAACAACGAGTTTGATACAGCGCTCAGTTATGTAGAGATGTGGAAGATCAAGACAAAGGGATGCGCTCTTTTTATACCAGGCCCGATGCCAACTTATTATGATCATGTGGTTTATCCACGAGTACCTGTGCGATCAGTGTGCTGGGTACCAACCTGTCATCAATTTTGTGTTTATATAGGTTAGAAAATGAAGGGCAAATTGATGCAAGAACGAACTCTTTTGCAATGCATTATGGGCTGTAACATCGAATGAGAAATTATACAGTTCGTAGTTGCTTAAAACAGAGTATTAGAATCTCGTTCGAATAGAACTCCGTACCCATGATTAACGTTTCCTGATTTCCTTTAACTCAATCACTCGTAAACATGGTCATCCGAAAGGCTGAATAACCATCCATAACGAGTTGACGAACGAGGCTAGGGAGTGGTAGTCATTTTGCTTCCCTAATTTTTACGGGTGCATAGCTTCAAACCGTATTAAGGATACTGACCAACCACCCGCCACGCCGACAGATAGTTGAAGATGCAACAGTAAACTGGAAAAACAAGTCCGCACAGGAGAACGAAGTAAGCTACAATATTTTGGTCAGTGTAATGCGAAATCCTCTACTACGTGAGCATTCACGTTGCTGTGTTCATTTTTCCGGGAAGTAACTGTAGTTAACTATGCCAAGTGGAGAAAGCCACAAGGAAACTCCTCATAAACGTGGACTCGCTCTCACATGCAGCTGAGTCCATTTGCAAGATGTAGGTAGCCGACTGATCCAATTGGTACAGTATTTTTGCAAATTAGGCCCTAAACATTCCCTATTCTCCACTATTCGAGTGAGGCATTTTCTTCTTCGTATGGATGATGCATGAAGGTTAATGAAGTGCACACCATTGACATACTGTTATATGCCCCACACCGACGATGAACTCTCACGCACTGACGACGACCCAGGTTAGTTAACGTCGCGTGAAACACGAACATCCTTTTGCGGCTGTTAAGTAACTCATCCAAACTTTTGAGTTGTCACTCTCATCTTCAACCAACAATAAATGAATAAGGAGGGTAGAAAGTGACGTCTAACTCTATAAGACGAATACTGAACCCTCAGGAGGCAGCACAACGATCAGTACATTGAAAACTAACTTAAGTTATCGTATGGCCTACATCAAACAGGACGTTGTGTTGAAACGTGTGTAACGGGCAACGCCATAGCTAGGTAGAACCTGACTACTGATGACAATTCAGTAACTTGACTGGTTGTGGAAAAAAACGTGGAAAACCGATCTCGCAGTACAGCGCAGATTCTGGCAAGGAACTAAACAGTCAAAACCCACGGAAAAGGTTAACAATAGTATACACGAACCACTTTACCATCGGAAACATGCAAACTGTCCATAGAGTAAGATCCAAGAACTCAGAGCTAAGATACGTGCGAAAACTACTTGTTTGGCTTACCAACCTACTCGGAATCTTCAGAGCAGTTTGAAAGAAGTTGATCGACCAATATAAACTGAACGTCATTCACAGTTAACGTCAGCTTTTGTACTCATACAGACGTTCCAGCCAACTCCTTCCGCAAAGAAATACCATATTCGAATTAAACTCTCGTTAAGACAGCAGTTTAAATCCCGGTAGCTACGAGATGCACCACTGACGAGCCCTAACCAGTGCGAAGGTCAAATTTAGTCTTATATTTTGAAATGGGCTAATCGAAAGGTTTGCGTGAATGTGAAAGATACGACCACCTGTGAGTGATTTTTAACTCATATCAGGAAAGCTACAAGGAAGTCAATGAATCGAAGGACTAGTGGAATACTAAATTCACGAGTTCCGTCTCACGAAACAATCTCGACTTTCCAACGGCTGCGCTTAGGTGAAGCGGAACCGGCAGTCCAGACATAATTCGATTAACCCAAAGAGAAACTAGGGCTAAATCAGCGTCAACAGGCAAGGGCACCCATTGGATTACTGCGAGCCAACAGCATCTCAATATTAAAAATCACAATCGCCTACTAGGGAAGTTATGATGAAAAACCCACCCTTACCGACCGGTTAGTGGCAAAATCTCCTTGACGAATGTACATTTATTAGGCATGGCAAAAAGGGAACAAGAGAATGGAAGGCCCACAAAAACGAAATGTTCGCAGGACGGCTGGAAAAGAAGATAAAAAGCTGGTTAGTATGGATCTATGGTGGTACGCACAGCGCACAGGTGTCCCACATCTTACGACAAATAAAACGATGGATTTATTTTCCAAAAGTACACACGCATTTGTGAACAGCTGACTAATGGAAAGGACAAGAAAGTACATACATGGGAAAGGTCGGGGAAACTGAGTGCAACTCAAGTGCTGTACAATGGTATTACAAATGGGCATTAATTACAACTAGTGCTGCAAAGAGGGTTAAATGTACAGATTCAAATAAGTAATTCCCACTCGCGATGAGTGCGGTGAAAGTGGTATTGGGAGTAAAACGATCCCCAAGATGTACATACCACCGTAATTAATTTTAATACGTGACTGCAGAATGCATGTTAAATGCGGCACCAGTTGGCATTCAATAAAAGCTGACCAGTTCAGCTGATACTTCAGCTACCTTGAGGGCGACTTCCAATAGGGTCACATAAGTATTCTGGCACCCAGGAATAGGACCACGTTACACATTACTATTGCCGGTAGTGCGACGAAATTCATAAAGAGAGGTCCATTATACATAACACAGCTGAGAATGATGACCGATTACGCTACAGATAACAACTCTATGTACAACGAAGTAAAAGCAAGTATGATACACTAAGGGAAAATAAAAAGAGGAATTTTGGTACAAGTGTGCAAAGGAGTAGCACAATTGAAATCACCAGAGAAAAACAACAGGATCAACGAGGATCGATATAACTTGCCTGGTTAAATGATGTTTCTCTTCCTAGAACCTTTAAAAAATGTTGAATTCGATCCTCAGCATCGAAATTCCCGTGTTTGTGAAGCATACAAACAGTGAAGTGAAATGAATAGAGTAGTTAAAAGCGTCAACGAAACAAAGAAACAAAACGGAGAAAGGAACTATCAGTGCCGATAACGAGAATCACGATAACGGTCGGAGCTGGCAGTTGAACCACCGCTGCAGTTCCCTTGTCCAGAATTGCCAACTGAAGAAATGGAAATACCGGAAGACAGGCCCGTTCCACTGGGCACCTGCATTGAGGACTGTGGGCCATAGTAACTAGTATTACTCCCAGCTGTTCGATCTCGAGAATGTCTACGACGATCATGGCGATCACGAGAGCGAGACCTATTTCCTCTGTCGCGATGTCTTCGACCACTAGTGGCATTGCTGCTGCTATATTCGTCCATCCCGTCATCGCTGCCACTATCACTGTACGAACGACGGCGGCGTCGACTACTGCTTCTGAAATAAAAGAACACCGCATCCGAAATCAAATTAGGTGCACTATTATGGAGCTTGCCTGTACCCACTGGCCAATCTACAGCAACAGTGTGCATTTTTTAAAGAAATCTCCACTAGAGGGACCCCTTAACCTGATAGGACGATATACAAAACTCGAATGGACTCGATACAAACCACGAACTTCAGCACACACCCTGATGCTTAGGCTTCCAAGTTTGCACCACGATAAGTCGATGCTAAAATAACTCACGATAAGCAGATATCGATAAGATATGCAACAGCCGTAGAAGCACGGCTTTGCAAGTGACAGGAATGTTCACGTCATCGCCACCACACTCGAGGTCCAGTAATGCCATGAGTTTAGCTCATCAGGATTAAGACGTTTTAAAAACTTAGGTAGAGTACCCTAAAAGCGATTGCTAGTTTAAAGTTTTAAGAGGCTGATGAAGACAGATAATTGGTCTGAAATTATTTTGTCTGCTAAATCAAGGCGAGAAAGCAATAGCAACTTCCAACTCCCACTAGAGTGGTAAGAAACAGGAATGTGTAATTCGTCCAATTCTGCCACTGAGAGGCAGCTACAAAAATTTAGTTTTTAGTTAACATTCTCTAAGCTGAGACGCCTTTTGAACAGACTAATATCGTGAAGCTGCCCACCTGGAAATGTCGGTAACGTTTGTCCGCTTTATCAGAACAACTATCGCTCTTCCCATTGTTTGTGTATTTGGATGAGAGTGACTCGGTACAATGTACAGTGTTTGCTATCATGCAATATACTAGACGAAGGAAGACAACAGCACGTGACATGGCATTTTGGTTCCCCGACCCCGAGTTTTAGTAATAGAAACAATTAACGAGTCCCTTATAGCCGACGGAGAAGAGCTACGTCAGTTAACCCTATATGTGCCTTAGACCAGCAGGTGTTGTTGGAACATTACAAACGTAATCCAAGACATCCAATGCAACCGTTCAAACAGGTGACGAACATTTTCCATAAAACATGTGTATTTACCTACACGCGTTTGACAAAAAAAATCTTAAACAAGCAGAGTGTTATTACATCGAAGTGTGGTACAAAGTCCGATTGAAAAGTACGCCCGTGAAACCATGGGCTGCAAAAACAGAGGGTGGAAATACGGTAACCACAAACGTGTCAATATAGCGAAATCGAACGACCAAATGAGCCAACCAATTTACATGGAGCAGACGGCACACTATGGTTTGATAAACATTTCGAAAAATAAGAAGGCTTTGCTAAGAAAAGTGTTGCGAAATATTTTTAGGTGCAACAATCGATTGAAATACACAAACCAGCACCTTCAGCCTTCAAGCAGTGGATTACCACAACACTGAAGAAAATTTACATAGAAAGTCTACAAGTAAAGAACGTAACGAAAGGAACAAAAGTCAAAGGAATGTATACACTTGCTGTTGGTGGGAAGTAACATGATACTGATCAGTACAAAAACGAGCAAATCTCAAAAGCCTTTCATACATGAACGGGCAGCAGCCGTTGCTTATAAAAAGTATCCCCAATGAGGCAGAAGAAAGTGGGAAACGAAAAGGAGAATGGCAGAGAAATACCTCAAATTGACAGCTATGATGTGATCGCAAGAATGGTTTGTCGCTAACAGAAAAAAACATCGAACGTCTCATCAACCGATGCGGAATTCACACCATCAGTGTGACCACTAACATAAGAATATACGTCACATCACGAATGTTCCAATGTTAACAAAACAGTGATTCACATCAACCGCATCCACAGGTAGACAAACAGTGTAAGCGAATGGCAGCAAAGAAAGTACACAAAGGGAGATCCATTCCATACAGTCCAACAACAGAACCTACACCAAGATCCAATACCAACGGTTGAGATCACCATTAGAACTAGCGTAAACCTGACAATATTTGCAGACAAAAACAGGCGATCTACTTTGCACGATATGAGACAAACAGATAAACAGTGTTAAAACACCAGGAGTATGAACACGAAGCGCCGGCGGTAAATGTGCATGAGAGCCGCTCCAGCTCAATTTTGGGAAGGTGAAAAGTGTTATGGTAATAAAGATAATATGAAAAACGAAGGGAAACATAGAGAATGTGCGCATGAAACTGTGCAACAGGTTGAGTGCGTGAGTATAACTACCTCCGAATATGTGCGCCACTCGCAGTGGTATCGACGCTGGGTAGTTCGGATGAGCGCCGGATGGTTTCTCTCAGGATCAGGTAAAATCATTTGCTGGGACAACATCTCCCATTTAACGAATGTACGTGGTGGAGGAAAAAGGTTAAACCAGTCACATTGTATGGCAAACCGTGACTGGCATCACAACCACTCAAGACTGAGAAAAGTATGCAACAAACAGAAAAGCCCTCCCCACATTATTTTAATCCTACTTCACCCCACCGTTTTCCTTAACTTCTCTTGGACACCACGGAGGAAACTAGTGCGCAAAAATAAGCCAGCTGTAGATGGAGGCGATATCGATCAAGCCAAACCCTTGAAAGCGTGCTGGGTATGAGTACCATCCAACAATCATTTGAAAGCACGTCTGTTTTGGCCGCATAGATTAAATGAACGGTATAAACCCTTGAATAATTCCCAGGCGCTCGTGGTTCGTTACGAGAGAAGTTACAATATTTGGTGTTTGTCGCTCAGCCACGCTCAACAGTCCAACAAAAAATCTTCACAGTAAAACAGTCCGCATCCAAGAGCAACTGAATTTTCCTGCTAGACGAGCGATTCGGAAGTAAGAACACAGCATAAGCGGGGGGTGCACGAGTTCCGCGCGATTATTATAGCCACTAACAGTGACCTCCCGTTTCGTCTGTGGTGTCAATTCCCTGATAATCACAAACAAGCGGTTTGCGCGGAGTGATAGGAAGACCTGGAGCAACCCGTGAACCGATCAACATCATCTCGTTGATCATGTGACCATACGTTACGCGAGTGAAAGACACGGATCACAGGGTCCAAAGCCAAGCCGACCACAAAATCTGCAAGTCCGCCTATTGGAAACCAGCCGGCTTGAAGTCAAGGTCCCGTGTTAAGTGAGTGAGGTAACTGATCACAAGGACAATCGACTAACACATCATTGTTGCAAGTCTCAACGCTGTTCGACCCACACTGTCTGCCCATCAACAACAGTAACTGAGAAGGTGCACGGAGATTATACCTACAGAAATGTCCAGATTGGATTGATAACAGCAATTAGCGTTGCTGTGATAGAAAAGAAAAGCAAGACATTCACCATCCATCAGGATAACCGAAAAAACAAAAGCAAGAGGAAAACTTCAAGAAGCTCGATGGTACCATAATGCACTAGTTCAATGAACCGAGGACGATTGAGGATGAAAACAGTGCGAGGTGATGTGAAGTTAAGTTGACCGCCAACAGCATGAAGAGATACTGATAAGACTGTTTGGTTAGCACAACCCGAAGTCAGATGGCAACTGCAGACCTCCATGTACACAGGCAGATGACGACGAGTGTGGAGTGAGCATCTTAGTAGTTCATCGGAGGGGTCCGTCAGCACAGATTGAAACTGTGTGGTATGCGTAAACAGTAGGTAAAAGGTCAACTTGATGTCAAATCGAATGTAGTAGTTATATGGCGACACCTGACTGCTCCGTGAGAGCGGTAGCAAAAACGGACTGCCACTAAGTACTTCGTTGGATCGCAATGTTTAGCTCCGCTCAGGAAAGTCTCACTTGAGTTTAATGACGCCTGGATTGGCAGTCGCCGAACAGCCGTCGTGGCATCCACCTGTCGAGCTACACGTCACAGTGAGAATCCAGTTTGGTTGGTTGAATAAAAAGCCGACGTAGTCAAACATGCTTGAGAGGCAGCATGGTTTCTGGTTCGATAAGCTGAAGAGCGATATAGCACGTGTCGCTGTTCAAAATTAGAGAAAGGGTTTGTGATTGCATTCATTCTTTGTACGTTCAATTTATGGGTTTTACCATTGTTGTATTTGTTTAACCCAGACGCGCTGTATATGGTGCAATCGTTTGGACCGACCTGGGACGGTTCTGACAGTCGCAAACGGGAGGTATTATTCTGTCTCACAGCGAACGGTCTCATTTGCATTTGATTATCATACCCACGGTCGCCGTCAGAGCTAAAAGTATGATGTTGAATTGGAATACCGTACGAATGGACGCTTGTAGGCTAGAATTTTAGTGCACCGTTCGATCATCCTCATGGTTTCGGCTGCACATGACCATATTGCTTGTGCGTAGAGAGGAAATACAGCAAATGTTCGAGGCCTGAATAGTCGCAAACACACGACCATTCCTAAGCCTTCTCCAGAATGAAGTAGCTCAAGTCAACATCAGCAAGTGTTTAGTTGTGCACCGATCCTGATTATTTGCAAATCACCTTTCAACTAAATTTGTTCCTAGACCATAGGTGGGTGGCTCACGTCGCAACATTCAACACAGTTCCAGGACACTGTTATCGTGGACGTCCAGCATGGTCCCGAATATCGAGACTTCTCGCCAAGCAAACAACAACAGAATCGTAACTGGAAACGTTGCTGGAAAAGGCTGTGGTATGCACAGCGACTACTGGTGCCTGGAAAGTTGTCAACCATGTTGACGTGACTGCGTAGAGTCGTGACGAACGTCCGCTATCGATCAGATGTTCGACGGTTTCACTAACAATTGTAACGCATCCATCGGCGAATTGCCACCTGAATTCTTCCAGTCAACGCTCTTGATACTGGACGACCATCTCTGCCCAAATCTTGAAAATGAAGTACCTCATTTCTTTCCGAAACATAAAAAAACTCTGGCACTCCATCTGATTAACTGACCCAGACTGACTGTGGTAAGATAGATCTTCAACTATAGGTTCACATCCTCCGAATTTATATCGAATATAAAACACAGGTACAATCGCAATTGGTTCAGCGCAAGCCGCACACAGTAACACAGGTGCACAGATACTCTTTGGTTTCGACCACTGTGACAGATTAACCAGGACAAATATATCGGGATGGAAAATCACGCTTTTATCATCGAAAAAGAGCCATCAAAACAAATGATTTTCCGTTGAACAAAGAGGACAGAAATTCCGAAGGTTATGGAGTCACTTCGGACCAAGGAAGGGCAGAGACAGATTGTATGGATAATGCTTAAAGCACAACGGCTCTGGTCTTAGTCTGAGAACAAGAAGCTTCTGCTGTAGTTCAACAGCAGTGATAGTCTGAATACTCGACAGGGATGTTGGTGGATTCTAGCGTCAAACGCTTGGGAAACCCGGTTTAGTCCACAGATCATCTGATAGATAGCAGGAGAGCGGAATTGCTGGGTGATTTAGTCCAATTTCAAAATTCCTAAGCTTCGCGTGTAGCCTCGTAACTCGGCCGATGGAGCCCATGCTGTCCTTTGTGCTAGTTTTCCAGAAAATTCACTTCTCATTTCAATAACGCTTCAGTTGCACGTTGATTCACTGAACAGGGTAACAATATCTGGACGACCGATCAATCTCTGTGGTAATCAAATTATTGCAACAGTTAGCGTCTATGGCCAAACAGCCAGGCAGTATCCAGTCAGCGTGACCTGGTATCGTAACATTGTGATGCCCAAGATCTGAAAACTCAAATGTTTAGTTACTTTTACTGAGCTGGTAAGGATCTTCTTTAATGAGCTGAATACCAGGGTTGCTGGAAGCCAACGTGCAGAAAAGACAGTGTGGTTTCCAGGTAGAAAACGGCGCGAACGCCATGGTTAACCACTTGTTAATAGTGACATGCTATGGACTGCGTTGAACAAGTTCACTAGGATTATTAATTTTAACATATGAATGCGAAGACAGAGTGTAATCGCTTAGAACGACCCTCGACACCGTCATTCGTATGAAATATTGTCATACATTCGCTTAAACCCCACATACAGTTTGTAACTGATTCGCGGTTATTTCCCAACGGTGCGCGTTACCTTCTTTTTTAGATCACGTCGAACGGATGCCGTGACTCCGTTTGTAAGCCGTATGGAAGAGGACTTCGACGGACGGTACATAAACATAGCTAGGTGACAATTAATCCTGACAGAGGAGAACGAGGTGTGACCAAAGAAGTGTTGCGTTCGGCTGACTCACATACATGTATAGAAGAAAGGAGACTTTAACGTGGCACATACGACAATGATGCTTCTAGTGAACTTATGCAACAGACGTGAATTGTGTATCACAGAAAAGTTCAGTACCTAAATCACGCCCAACTAGTGTACACCTTGGGCATTCAATGAATAGACAGCTTCGAACATATCAACACCACACCGCGCTGGTACCGAGGGTAAACTGACTCATAGTCAGCTCCGTTTTGCTACGGCACGTATGTCACATTCGCGTGGAACGGGTCGCAAAGCAGTTGAAATTAATTGGGCGCAACCTCGGCTGCTGCAACAGACAGACATTCACTCATGCACTCTCCATCCCTAATCACTCTAGTTTAGACGAAATAAAGATATATCGGAGAAACCCAGCGTGGTGCGACGCAAAGTGATCATAACGTTAATGGGTTCGACCAGCAAGCCAGGTTGTAGATGTTAGGGTAATTCTAACCCATAAAAACAATGATCCGAAGTCTGAATTGAAGTGAGATACAGACCTCATAGTCATTATTACTTTTTCCGCTTTCATAAGCCACTCGAAGTTACAAGTTTACACAAACAGAGCAACACCTTTCACGACCTTGTCAGATCAGAGTAAACACAAAGCGGCATATATCTCCCCTTTACCGTCTCGTATTACTGCATCGTAAGTCACGGGTTCAGCGCAATCGGTTGGGGTTTAGAACACTTGGTTAAGACATTCAGTCAAAGTTACACTGGTCACCAATGCAATACAGATCCATCTGAGAAAGGATACTGTCAGTTGTTTAATGTGTGCGCGCACATCCACGTAGGTATTTCGGAGTTTCATTTTACAGTCCACTGTCCGATAGATAACAGGTAGATGCCAACAAATGCCGACGAATGTGGCGTATTTAGAGGGGTATGGTGAATTATTACATGGCCCTGTTAGATAGCTAGCAAAGATGTAATTTCAGTCGTCTTCGTTTGATGTAAGGGCATTCGCAATTCAACAGGCTTGCTTGAAAATTGTTTACTAGTCCCCCACTCGCACACAAAAAACACATTAGAGCTTGCATCAACACAGAAACCTGATGATGTAGTATAACTCGACATAATGGAAAAAAGGCAAGCCCTAATCTGTCACCAAATATTTAGAACCACCACCAGATAACATACTTATGGCAACATTCACAAAGGTACTTGCAGACGACAACGTCAACAAAATCAAGTGCTGTTTTCCCTGAAAAATCTTTTAACGTCCAATCCATATTTTAATAAAAAATCTTTTAAACACCGCATGAGAAACAAATGTTCATTCCACTTTCCGAAATTTCAAAATCAATCAAATGAAGCTGTACTTACTTGGTGCCGTAAGACTTTGACTCGATCCCATGTAACGTATCTTGCAATGAGTTGATGAGAATCCGACATCGATCATCACTTGCAATCTTTGACTGTTTGATAAGTGAAATGGCCGTAACAAGGGTTTCTATGGCACTGGCGTAATCACCGCCAGCGGCATCCTGGACAGCTCGATTGATGGCGCTCGAAGAAACTGTTTTATTCCTCTGAAGAATATCTTCGAAATCGGATTCTGATAATTTTCCAGTAGAAGCTGAGAACAGAATGCACAATTAGGTCCGACTGTTTGTTTTGAAAAAAATCCCGTAAGGACAGAAAGATGGAACAGCCCACGCCGTGAGAAATAGCACAAACTTCTCAACAGCATTCACGAGATTTATGGATTCACTAATCGGGTTCAGCTGCGTAAACTTTGATAGGTTGGTTGGAATGTCCGTGCAGCAGGGAACAACCGCCGAAGAGGAGCAGGAAGTTACCACAATACTGCCATCTGATTTATTGTTTTTAAAGCATGGACACCAAAGGGCTGAATGTTTACAGCTAGACGAAAAGGTTTATAGGAAGCAAGTACCTTCTTGACGCCATCGTACTTACAAACCAAAACCCTATGTTTTCGTCACCTCGGGGCAGCAGCTGACCAACGATTTTGCCCATCAATGGGTTGCTACCGGCGATGATGGCAATGATAAACTCGACAGTCAAGAATGAAGTCGTCAATTTAGAAAAAAAATAACTTACAAACACACATAGTGACTTCCATCAAAAATTTTCTACCTTATTGCACAATTTACGAGCATTCCGAAACTTTTACAACTGATAGGTGCTTCGGTTAAAAAGCCATGTTTTGTGCGCACAGACCACATGAATCGAGCACCCAAAGAAAATCGACCATTACAAGCGAGTGATTTGATACCGGCATAACAATGTGGTAACACGCTGGAGGTTATCAGAAATGTCATACACCAAATAAAATCCTTCACTCCGAGTGAGGAACCACAAATAGCATGATCGAATAGTTGTGTGCAAAACATTTTCGCAGACTGAATACGAAAGAGGAGCATATGCTTAATGCCGACAAGCACGTTCTCACTATGCATGTAATACAATCACCTAACACCAGTTGGTATCGGCGTCCTAACGTTCGAAATAAAAAATGATGGAGAACGATGTGAAGATTAGCAGTCAGTACTTACGTTAATTATTACACCTTCACTTGTGACACCAGAGATGACCCAGTTATAGAGTTGGGAGTTTACGTGGGGGCGCAGCACGAATCAACATAATAACCTGATGCCAACAGCTTAAGAGTACGAGAACAGGAGCCAGTAGTGACTGCGATCTGCCAGGTCCGGAGGTGCAGAGAGGACGATAACAATGAAACCGACACCCCTGCTTTGAACAGCAGGCTTAGGAGTCCGTTGTTTCCGGGAGTAGAAGAAACGTTAAGACCTTGGGCGGGTGCTCCAAATTGTAGGTCGGCTGCCTTGATCGGTCACTAGTCCAAACAGCCCTAACTGTCAACGTTGTGAGCATTAACGATTTTCAGACAAAACAACCAGACGTCCACGTGCCGTTCGCACTCACCCGAATACCCGGACATTTCCCAGATCAACTGCGCCACCTGCGCTCAACGTGTAACCAGCAACTGCAGAACCCTCGGCTGCGACCAGCGGACCCTAATTTTTCCATTCAAACACTTTCATCCCGGGAAAAACAACCTTGCTCAATCAGAACAGAAATATCAATAATAATTCCAAGTCAAACTTCAATAGTTTTCTTACCTACTTGACCTTAAATACACCGTGCCCACGGGGTAGCCTAATAGCTGTCTTAATAGTTTTGGCCCTTCAACCTCTTAATTCTAGGACATCATCGCTAACTACGTACCCAATCTGCACTCGGGTACTTTGCATCCTGATGGTTAGGTTTTCAGTCAGGAATAAAGTGACTTGTGCCACGCGTCTTCTGATGACTTCGCACTAATCAGCAGCAACATGTGCATTACAACTCAGGAAGAAAAGATGCCACTTGCAACTAAGGCTGCTCTCTGATTCTGCTAGTGTTAAGCACTTGTATCTTTTCATTCGTCTACATTAGTCACTGCTCACCTACCTTGCAGTGCAGCTAAATGGCTTTTTTACGAGTTGAATGACGCTTATCGCTCCGGCAACTCACATTCTCTCTTAGTAACAGCCCGTTGAACGCACGTTTACAATTATTACAACGGGCTTGCAGTAAACAGTGATATCGAGTCACTGCCCAGCATCGATGAATCATTTGCGTCCCTTACGATTAATTCGAAAGAAGCCCTCTTGAGACAAAAGGCCTAAAAATACAATACGCCGGCACAGAAATGTATCTTTGATAAATGAAAGAATGAAACTGAGTTCGGGTTGTAGGATGCCAAAAACAATAACAACTTCAAAACAGTAATCGACTATCAACCATAGAAAACTACGCGCACGCTGACGCAGAACCTCGATGGAATTCGAACCTCCGATATATGACGTGTGGAAAAATGAGATCCCACCCCATCCAGTCCAACCACAGAATAACACAGAATTTGCCCATTGACTGACTTTACCACATAAAACTAACCAACCGATACTTCCAGAGAAGTACCAATCCGAAGGGTCCAAACAGCCGTCTTCATTACGTTATACATCCTCGAGGTCCATCATTAAAAACGAAGCCTATTTATGTATGTAACCGCTGGATGCGAAGAATCTGAGGTGCGAGACTCGTGACTGTGGATGTACACAGCACGACTGTTACTCCTTACTTCAACAAGGACAATGGAGAGTAGTTAGATGTAAACCTCTCAGCTAAGTGGAACGGTACAGGAGCTCTTAATGGATGACCCTGATATAGTTTGACTTACCATTGTTACGTTTCCTTCACGCGGGGTTATCAAAATAAATATCGATCATCACCCCATGACAATGCGGAAGTCAAAATAAATCAATCCCAACGGGTATCAGGACATCCCAGCTTTTAGTGGCATGCATTAAGCTCATTTGTATGAAACGCATCCAGTAATGCTTGCACAAGCTCAGTTGGGGCGACGGTTTTGAAAGCTACCGTCTACAACAATTTCGGGAAGAGATCAAATTGTTAATGTCACATTATTACTTCCCGACCTATACTGCTACCTTGACGCCCGACCTATACTGCTACCTTGACGTGGTGGTCGGGCTTGTGTACTGTTTTGATCCGGCGGGCTATGCTGACTAGGACTCCGGTCCTTCCAGGTGCAACCTTGTCAGACAGGCCAAAGGGGAGCAGTCAGACGAAAAGCAGTTACACTC
>QNGE01000307.1:283155-327073 GCA_008508345.1 Paragonimus westermani
AGGAGAACGTATTCATGGTTGTGTGTGGGCTGAGATACTGCCAGCCTGTACCGCAAGGCAGTGGGTGGGTGGCGGTGTACCAGAAATGGTACGTTTTTCAGGAAGAGATTCCAACCATCTTCCAAGCCCCAATCTGGAGGACCAGGAGACTGTGGTTTGTCAGACCTCTACCTGTTGGCCTGCCTGGCATGAGTAACTCTGTCCAGTTTAGCCCAAAAGGTCATCGAGATGCGCAAGCCGTCACACCACGTCAAGGTCCAGTCTCACCGTGACACATGTTCCAAAAGACAATAATTTAGATGATGTCAAGAACGCCCTGTTGTGAGACAAAATAAGCCCTCGGACGTCGCTGCGCTTGCTGGTGATGTGAACACACAACATGGTCGCCTTACTCTATTGGAAAGCGATTGGGTGGTATTACTATTACAGACACAGCATGCCTAAACGCGGCAAGCGCTCTACCAGCTATCAATGGTGCTACCCTGTTGAAGATTGTCATACAGTCTAGGGTATTCACCTTAATTCAGGCCATGCCGTCGTTTGTGTCCATTTTATTGTTTAAACACAGATAATCCATTCGCAAACACGTTCACTTAGAAATTAGGCGAGGAGGAAACAGGAAACGCCTATAAAAGAGCGCTGACAGGGGAGGTGCCCAGATCACGACAGTCCAGTGAATGAGAGGAACAATGAGCACACATCTCAACAGCCATACAAATCACCTGCGAAGAGATTCATTCCAAAGTAGCCACGAAGATGCAACAAAGGCAAATTTCTTGTTATTTGACTGAGCGTATGTACAGAGGTCAACTGACCCCTCCTGCCGCCCGACACGACCACCATGAACGCAAATGCAAATCTACAGTCTGCGTAAGTACCGCAAAACTTAGCGTAAGAGCGAGTTGATGAAAAGCACACGTTCATCAATGAATACGCCGGGGGCTGATTTGCGCCGCCTGAAAGTCAAGATGTTTGTGAGACCATGTGTGAAAAATATGGCTCATGCATTTGCAGTTTGTCGAGATGACTTGACAGATAGGTTGAACAATGGCTGGAGCCAACTTATTCAGGTACAGACAACGAAAATATCAGGGCCAATTTGGTTGATGTTAGCTAGGATTCTGTGAGGAACCGTATCTCCGAGGGTGTCATGGAGTTCAAACTATGGAAACATCATGCTCTTGATTCGGACCTTCTCACTTCCGCTCGTCTCAAGGATAGCGGTGAGAGTGTTGTCTGGACTGACTGTAACCCTCCGTTCCACGTGGCATACTGAGGTGCATAGCGATTGGGGCTAATTCAGTCAGTCTCATTTCCAAAAAAGGTACCAGAACATCTTGTGACAACCGGGGAGAAATTAGCATTGTCCCAATCTCATCCAGGATGCTTAGGAATCCCGTTACACGGCTGCTTCTGAACATGGAGAAAACCAAACCAGAGAAAACGAGCTACCAAGTTGGTCGCGAATGTGCCTATTTTCTGGAAGATGCTGAAGCACCGATACCCCTTTCATCAGCCAACGACCGTGATATTTTTAGACACGGAGGCTACCTCCGATCCGCTTGCCTACCATACCCCCTGGTGCTATTTCCATTTCAGAGGGGTCCCGGTGAAGTATATTAGCACGTTGAAGTCCACTTGCAACACAAGGTGCAAGTAGGTGAGCGTTCTGCAAAGGTAAAGTTCCACAGATGGCCGATCACCACCCATCAGCAACTCTAGAAGGAACACTTGGGGTCTCAGGGCAGAACCTATGCTAGATGGAAAGCTGATCCATGTTGAGTATGTGAACACTGGTTTATTGAGTGCGGCAGAAAACAAGACCATGCTGACCCAGTTGAATTGCATGGCTTTTGTATGGTACACATCTCACACCATCGAGATATACAGTGATGTAACAAGAGTGGGCTAGTCCTGACTAAATAGTTGTGGAGGTCGTTCCAGGCTTTCGATCGCTCCATATACCTGTCACCTAATCAGTTTGTGACATCGCTGAGAGAGAGCGAATGCGGTTGTGGTGTCACAAAGAAGTCACACAGTCGCTTGGAGACAAGGTTTACTGTGCATATGAGTGCTCGGCATTGTTCAGTGGATCATCATTCACAGCTAAGCCCTCCGTATGTGACCACCACTGTATCCGCAAGTTGGCTCGTATCAAATGGGTTGATTGTATTCGCAACGTGACAGGTTATCAGCACGTCCTTGGAAAATGCACAAATCTGAGCCTAACCGACGTAATCAAAGTGCACAGCGTCCGCTGGCTGGGTCATATACTCTACACGCCAGCACAACACAACACAGTGCTCAGTATGCCTACAGATGGACGGAAGAGCCTGTAAAACAGTCTGAAGACCGGGTGATCACGCATAACGAAAGCCCTGTCAGTTGAGCAGCGTCGATGTATGTTCCCTGCCTGGTTGGGGAGTTCGAAACGATCCACATCACCGGTTGGGAATCCCCTCAGAAGTGGCAGTGCACCAGTCAACACTGAGTCTGAATTCGCGAGGTTGTTGACCCATTTATGAACCTTCACTCTATATTTGGTTTTTCCTCCCCATGCATTTGCACGCATTTATATCCTCACCGCTTCGTGGAATTCCCTCATAATCAAGGACAGACGAGGCCATAATAAGGCTCAAGGGTGGAAATGACGATAACGAGGTCACGAGAATCGCAAATGCTTAGGATGTTGACAATAGAACCCACTGGTTCGACTCCTTAAGTACAAAGGAGCCGGTTAAGTCATGGGACGCGCCTACCATCATCAAAACGCGCAGTGCGACTTCAAGACTAAGGCACCTTCATTCCTAATTACAGGCAGTCCAGTTGGGACTATGGAGAGCTGCAACCACATGGGTGACAATATCTCACCTGATTGTATATTCGCAGGAGATATCGGTCAGAGCGGTGGACGCACGTTGCATCCACCAGCTAGTTAATGCGTCAAAAAGAAACCGATCGCCGCTGGAAAGGATGTTGTATACTGTCCATTTCACAGTATCAACCGCACATATGGCGCGGTAACAGTAGTGATGTCAGTGGAATTGCTATCTTTGGTCGTCAATGTCCTCCGCTAGTCTGCATCACGTGGAAAAAGTGCACGAGTGACACAGTAGTTAGCCAGCGCCTATATTCAAAAAATTCCAGATACGAGGTTATTCCGTTAAATGACGAAAATGCACAGTATAAGTTGACAGGACTGCGTGTTTTGCATGCTAGCAGGCAAATTCTGTTACCTTGACATGGCAATCAGACTTGTGCACTGCATCGATCAGGAGGGATATATTGACTAGGAATTCGGTCCTTCTATGTACAGCCTTGTTAGACAGGCCGAAGGGGAGTGGTCACACGAAAAGCAGATGCACTCACGGGGTATATGTTACTAGTGAGTGCGTGGGAATACTCAAGTAGCGACGTCGGATTCCACCATTACCATGCGACAGACAATGGTGCGTCGGCACCTTGTTCTCTGTCAACGGCCGTAATACTTTTAGAATTACGGGCTTTTGTGAATCAGTTGCCCGATATGCGTCCTAACGCTGTCTCTATTGCAGAGGAGTCCCACTGAAGCGTGTCAATTTATCGAACTCGTTGAATGCTCACCCTGAGTACAGAGTACGCAAGTATGGACAGCTGTTTCGGGCGTCCTCCACATTGAACGGCGTTTGACGGGGGTGCTCGACCTCTTTCTCCTTCAACTGTGACGGACGGCATTCCGGACGAAACACATGGAGGTTCGGAGGATCTAGGAGTGGAGCTCGAATAAGATAACAGGCTGACCGATACTGAGTATGCGGACGACACTGCTTTGCAGTTCTTTTGTAGAGGAAGCGCAAACAATGCTGAAACGTATTACTGAGTAGTGTGGCAGATTTATGATTTTAGATGAGACCCGACTGTGAAAAGTCAGGGCTTCGGCTGGATTTGAACCAGCGACAGACACAGCATGCCTCAACGCGGCAAGCGCTCTACCAGCTGAGCTATGAAGTCACACCAGGAGCTTGGAAATTTCACATTTGGACTCTGTTGCACACCCGTCCCACTGTCTCATGGAATCCACCAAATGCTCAGTAGTGGCGTTGGTGGATTCCAGCATGAACTGATTGAGAAATCCTGCCGGGGCAGTCGATCTCCTGAATTGGTGGCTATTCACACCGCTGGTTGGAAAGAGAATACCATGGTACTTCTTTGAAGTTAACGGTGAGACTGTATCCGAACACTTGTTGACTCCTGTTCTGTGAAATTCAATCTTTTGTTCACTTTCTTCCTCTCCCGTTTCTTCGCTACACATTAGTTCTCATTTACTTATGTGCAATTTTGTGGGCCACCGTCAGCACCAACGGTAGCCCGGGCCACGGTACCCACGGGTAAGGCTTAAAGCTATAAATGTGTAGATGTGAGAAATTTGCGCCAACACATCGATATCAGGGCGAACGGCGAAAGGGGCTCAGTGTTGTCTGCATGACGAGCACGTTATCGGTCGGGTTTGTCAGCAGTTACCCCGCCTAACCGAACAATCACATTTCAAGCTGGTGCTAGTGATGTGCACTACGTGAAAAGCTGAAAATAACGTTCACTCTCGACTGTGACTGGATTGAGTGCTTGGAACATGGACCGTGTCAGCGAGAAAACAGCGCTCGTTTTGAGTTGTTTTAAACTCTGGGTTTTCAAGGTTGGAAGTGAGAGGATGACCATGAACAAGGATGCAATCAAGAAAGGTTTTTTGTACGGATGCACCCGAGGGATTGCCGAGCAGTGGTGAGCAAGTGCGAAATACATACCACCGGAAATTATAAAAATGGTAATAAGCGTTGTATTGAACCTAAAACCTGCTACAAGGTAACAAATCTATGACATCTCCAGAGTTGACACTAGGTCCGGGTACTGTCAAACAGTTCGAACCTGCACACGAACAGTCGCGGCAAACGCGGCTCCAGACAACGTTCGCATGACTAGTCGTCAGCTTAACTGGATTAATCTTAGCACAGTTACGGCAGGGTGGTTGCGGCAGGTTACAATAGGCAAGATGACTAATAAAAAGCACCAAGAAAATTGACATGATTAGTCCTCCTGTTTGAGGTCACCTACGGATAGTCGAATGAGTCAACATAAGCAGGTTGACTAAACTGACCATTTTTACCGCCGTCCTGAATATTGCATCAAAGGAATATACCGAGTTGGCACTTACAAGGAGTGTAGGTATGTATAACCGGCCTTCCGTAATTATCGAACTGCGATCTGACCGAGGCTTGTGAGTTTGAAGTATTCAATGATAACAACGAAGCTGGTGCTGGGACTGGCGTGGGAAGTGCGCCTTGGGCGTGGATCGCCTGCGAGAAGAAATTGTGGTTGACTTGGGCGGTTCCACTCGTTAGAGATGTCGAAATGGTATTAGGCAAATTGAAAGCAGTTGGGAGCAAACTGGAAGTATTGCCCGGAAGTGGAGGAGGGGGAATTGACGGCGTCATCAACACACCGGAAACTGTCGGCAAGTTTAGAGTTAACTGTCCCATATGACCACCACCAGAGAGTCCAGCTTGCAACGTCTGTGTAGCCAACGCCTGCTGCAGAGTGTTTGGAAGTGCACCAGCCATCTGCCGTAGGTTAGGTGTTGCCTGGCCCATTAAAGACGAATTATTCCTCAAGCTAAACCCCAAAGAAGCCGGCATAGTCGGAGTAGCCATTAACGGAGGTGCCCGGCTTGTGCTGGAGTTCACGCTACCTGTGGTAGAAGGTGAAACTGTATCGAAAGGACACTACCTGCAGATAAACCAGATGATTTTCCGGATGATTCATCACTTCGAGCTCTACTGGTCTGTTGTGAATCCCCGCCAGACGCTTTTTCGAATACACTGAGATTCTGCTTTGTGCAGTGCGTCACAACTGGTTTTTGGCCATGAATTTCGGTCTTTGGCATTTTATCCATAGCGACCCTCACCGACTGCTCTGAACCGAACACCATTGCACAAAATCTGGATCATGTCTAACATATCAAATGACCTTACCCTTTTGATTGTCCATTCTGTCGATTTTCATGAAATTTGATTTCAATGACATCATTGATGCCCAATTTATTTGCTGCTTCCAATAAGTCCTGGTCCGTTGTCCACTATATGCATGAAATAAACTCGTCGCAGACCTACCCATGTCAGATTTCCAACGTAAGTGGCAATTCTACGCCCATTATGTAACCCCAAGTTATTCAGGGAAGGCTTTGACAGCTACAGATAGTTACAATATATTCTGCAAATTACCACGACGGACGGTGCGGTGATAGCTGCCTCTGAAGTGGACGGCGCGATGACATCGTCATATAATTCAGTCAAGTCAGAACACTCCTGCACAGTTAACTGGGAAAAACTGGCGTACCTGCACGAAATCTTCATCAATATTGTCGTAGAGATCAATCTCGGCACCCCCCTCTCCCGCCATTTTTTCTCAAGGTCTGCATCAGCTCAACCGAACAAGTCATGTTAATCCGAAAAAGCGAACGGGTTTTGTATGTAGACTAACCACTTTTATGTCCAAGTTGTAACATCCCTTTCACGACTAATTTTCCAGTAACTACCCAAGTACACCAGTGCGATTTAGTGGTGCGATGGTTGTATGGGTTGGTAAGAAACAGCGATTCCAGCGACTCTAACGATTGATACACTGGTTCGGGACAGGGACCCAAGGTTCCCGGATCTAGTCTGTCTTTTTAGCTCAGTGTGGAGCATGCGTCTGCTGATCTGGAAGGCAAATATTGGAAACAGGATGTAGCGCCGCTCTTGGGAATTACAGCGAACACCAAAAACAGTAAGATTAATCGCAAGATGAACATTTGGATAAATGAGAAGTAGGCAAAGCTTTGGAACTATCCATAGAAGCGCTGCTGACGAACTCAGGAGGGGGCTGGTTCAATATTCAATAACCCTGTAGGAAAAGAACTGCTTCCTTCAGAAAGGCTCATGGACGAAGTGTGAAAAGTATCCATTCATGTCCTCGCCGGCCGTCATCATTCGCTGCAGTGAAAAATTGTTCTACGGGGCCTACTCCAAAGGATTATGTGAAAATAAAATCCCCTCATGGTCTTCGAAATTCAGGTGGGTACAACTCAAGAATTTCAATTCAAGACTCGCAGGTGGTATTGCATAGGCCCGCGACTAGCTTGATAGCCGCGTGCTGGACACGCTCGAAAGCTGATGTCTTCCTTCAAACCTATATACACGACCTGATCAGCATACTCGAGGAGCGGTCTTATATGAGCCCTGTAAACGTTTTGGAGGTAATCTTGTCTATGTGGGGAAAAGTTAGCCTAATAATCGTGAGAGCGGCAAATCCCTTTTTACCCGCCATCTGTAGTGAGATCACCTTCGACGTCCCCAAAATTCTAAACTCCCCGCGACGTGGGATTTGCCCTGCCAGTATCACCGCGTCTGTTCACATTACCTTGTATATGTAAACTTACTACAAACCACTAGCATCAAAGTTGGTGGGCCGGCATAAGTATCGCAGTCATGCTCGTAGCTGTATAATGAATCCACATCATCTCTACTACTGTAGGTTACATTCACTAGGATAACAATGTTGAGCAATTACCGTTATGAACGCCGCTTAACCCGTCTAACGCTTGTTTGACTTCTGAAGGTCGACTGGAATTTTCCGCCGACGCACTCTTCCACTCTGGCGGCTGCTGTGCGGTTGTGCTCAAGGTGCTCTCACGTCCAGCTCCCTAGCACCCCTTAATTGTTACGCTGAAGTCTGTTGTGAACGGTGAGTAAATCGATAAATAAAGTTTGTTTGCAGATTCATCGTTCTCTCCCTGCGACTTCCAATTCATGGTAGCATGAGGTTGAGGAAACTCTGGGCGTAAGAATTCAGGATCTAGCACTACACATCTCATGGTGGTACGTGAATTACAAGTTGGATGACAACCAGATGCCCGGATCTTCCTTCAAATCGATTCTCATGATGTCTACTCTGCTAGATGCGCTATGAATCATGAAGGCATTACCAGAATCTCCACCAAGTGACATGTGAGCACAGTTTTTGTCATTTAATGGGAGACCCCAGTCGTACAATGAGCGCTTGATAGCGTCAAAATCAATCCGTAATGCATTGGGGTCAGTGGCGTCCCAGGTTTTGAGATCTTCGGTTTATGGGATGACGTTGATGGAACTATTGCTTGGAGGGTCGTTGATGTAACTGAGGTATGGCATAAGAACTAGCACTGACCCTTGGGGAACGCCCTCAGAAATGAAAGAGGGGGACGAAATGTCTGATCCGGTCCTAACTCTAAAATTTTTATTGTCAAGAAACGGGGCAATCCAGCGAAGAACGTTTCCCTGAGTACCATAGGCGTCCGGTTTGTGTTCCAAGGGGGCGTGTGGTACATGGTCAAATCCTTGACGGAATCAAAGAAAATAACATCTGAGATGAGGCCGCTGTCTTTGGCCTCCGTCAGACTACTCATAAACATAAGCAAGTTTGTTATGCAGGTCCGGTTAGGATGAAGCCATGCAGGGTGGAAGAGAACAGATTATTTGATAAGAAGTAATTGAGGATGACGCACTTTAATGAGGGTTCGAGTATTTCTCAGGAAATGCAAGAAAGGCTAACTGGCCGATAGCTAGCCGGAAAGTGTGTGGAAAACCCATGAGTTTCTTTCCGAAAAGGATCGGATTCAGTAATACAGGACTGACTGAGATCTGAAAAAGCTACCACGACTACCATCACCACCACAATTACTAGATAGTTTATTTTGAAGAGCAATTTACACAGCTTCTTGCAAAGAAAGAACAAGCGGCGACACCAATATGAAGTAAGAGAAATGGAATGGGAAGTATGCGGAAACAAGCTCACAGTCAAATGCTACGCGCTGCGTAATTGACAACATTGTACAGTTAACAGGTCGTCGCATAAGAATGACAAGCGTTAATAGTTCAAACTTCAAACAAAAAAGTTGGGGGTGTGTACCAAACAGTGTGCAGAAAAGTGGAGGCACAGGCTGGGGGAAATAAAGTTCGGTAAAGATGAAATATTATACAGAGTAAATCCCACAAAATCACAGGCTCTTCAGGGCACAAAGGTGCTATCACAGTCAAGGCTTACGCATCGGGACAGAATGTCCTTCATAGAGAGACGACTGTCAGGGAGGTGGCAACTGTCAACATTAGGTTCCCCGCATATAGGTGTGGTAGGTTTTCAGGGAACCAAGAACAGTTAGTAAACATAGATCTGTGACTGCATAGGAAGGCGATCCGAGTCGAAGAATAGCGCTACATGAAGAAGAGAACATGATTCCGCGAAAAGAAATAATCACAGGTGAATGAGAGACAGGGTTCACCTCACAGCTCATTGTATGGAGGGTGGACAAAATGGCAGCTTTATGGGAGTCAGTACCGTATTTCGCAATCTTGTCGATGCAGGCAAGCTGGCAACGGTAGTCATCCACCATACTGACATCAAGCACCACAGCAGCGCCGCCACGAATCACGATCACATCGGGTTTGATGAACGAGCTCGCCGTTGGTACTCGCAGCTCCTCGAAGACTGTATAGTCCAAGTTACGCAGTCGTCTCGCCAGGTCTTTAGCCACGCGGTTATGTCGAGCACAACGCGCATCGTGAGTGATCCAGCATGATTGCAGAATATGAGCGAGGCTTTCTGGTTGACCACAGTTGCCACGGCAGAGAACTGACTGGCCGCTTCGGTCACCTCGTGAGTTTCGGACCTTGGTCCGCAGCAGACTACACCTGAGCTGGATAGCACGAATAAAGATCCTGGGGAAGATGCGATCTGGATTGAACAGCCAACGATTGGAGAGTGGAGAGCGTGATACTTCCCGAAGACCACAGCCATCAAGCGAGTGATAAAGCTTATTGGACCATGCAGAGTGGGCTTCCTCCTTGCTCGTCACCACTACACCCTGGACGCGTACCGGGACATTTACTTCCCTCAGGATAGGGCCAAACGAATGGTCTTTGACCACATTCCGCAGAACTGGACATTGACTAGAGAGCAGTCTCTCCAGTCGGGATTTGCGCGAGATGGGGATAGTGGTGGATAAACTCGGGATGCCCAGACCCCCCAAACGAATTGGGGTGTGGATGTAGCTGATGGGCGTGTCCTTGGGAAGGCGCAGCCATTGCCGAACAAACTGGCGGACGGTACAGTCCATTGCTTTGAGCGTGTTCCGGTGCACTCGACTCAGTATCAACGAGTGATTCATCTTGGGGATCAAATGTTGTCTCAGCAGATCTAAACGTTGATGCGGCTTCAATGGCGCTCTGGTCGTTTCGTCCAGCATCGTGCGAAGCTGCAGACGGTGATTAGTGAATGCTTTACCTTTCCAGGTGAACGGGATACCTAGGTAGGTCACCGTGTCAATGGCGCTTAGTGAGCGGATAGTATCCGGACCGAACTGAATAGACTCGTTGGAGATGGCGGTCACATTGTGTTTGTGATCACCGCGAATGACCATCAGTTTCGTTTTGCGCGTGTTGATCTGCAGCCCGGATAATTCCAGAGCACTAGCGGCGGCTGCAAGCTTCTCGGAGAGTCGCGTGGGGTTTTCAGCAAGGAGGATCAGATCGTCGGCATAGGCAAAACCGCTGACCAGTGTGTCGTGGAACTGGTAGCCAAGCTCCGGTCGAGAAAGGGCCAGCACCTCATCCATCGCCATGATAAACAAAAGCGGGGACAGTGGGTCACCCTGGCGAACGCCACGCTGGGACCGAAGGACGGTGCTGCCAAGCGTGACGGAAGCATTTCGATAAGAGTCCGCGATGTAATGAGTCAGAGGTGGAGGGGCGCCGAAAGCTTGGGCCGATCTGATAATACAGTCCTGCGAGATGGAGTCAAATGCTTTGGACACGTCGATAAAGGCCGCACACAGACTTGAAGAGGTTGCACATGAGTTCCGAAGCAGCGCATGGAGCAGTGAGGTCGCCTCGAGGCAACCGTCACGATGCAGGAAGGCAAACTGAAGAGCGGGCAGATGCAAGCGCGCGTTCCAACGATCAGCCAATATCTTGTGAAAACAACGAATCAACGTCGAAGATACGGCGATTGGTCTGAGCTCGGTTGGAGATGAAGGATTATTAACTTTCGGAACAAGCGTGATGCGAGAGCGGCACAGATGGATCGGACAACCTTGGGTCAGCAAGAAAAGGTTGAAGTATCCGGCCAGGGCATCAGCTTTCATGCGCTTCAAATGTTTGGGCAAAAGCTTGTCCAAACCTGGAGCGGTGTTCTCCATTTGCTCCGAGGTACGTGATACTTCATCTCCGGCATCGGGTCGACCAATAACCAGCCCGGAGGCAGAATCGTGCGGGACGGTCGCTCGTCAGGGTGCGGATGGGCCGATAGTACTTCGGACCAGTATTCGATGGAACTATCCGGAAGGTCACGGTCCACTTTGTAGGCAGTTCTCCAATTGCCAGAAAAAACTGTAAAAGCAGCATCTTTCTTGCACTGGTGGTACAGCGTTTGAATCGCTGCATAGTTAGCTCTCCGTATCTGCTTGCTGGTCACGAGGGCTCCGACGTTAATGCGAGTGCGTCATCGGGTAGTCAGTCGCCAGATGTACGGAAACGCTTGAGCGGCATGCATGTTCAACAGCGACTTATCTTGTACCATCGTGAGAATACCTGCCTGAATTCCGCGGGCAATAGCTAGTAGTCCGTCGGTTTGTAAAGAAGCCTCTCTATTAGACTCCAGTTGGGTAATCACTGTTTGGATCAAACAGGCAAACCACTCGGAGTTTTCAGCGGCTTGGGACTCAGTACCAGATGTCACGCTGATCTGCGAGAGGGTGGCTGGATTGGCAGTGGGGACGGGATTCCTCTGCCAACTCAGTGCATACAGACGCGTCCGGATGCTCTCCACAGTACGGCCTGGGAAAAGTGGCAGGAGCCGATTAGGGAGATCTCGTCCAGTAGGGCACGACGGGGCCAGCTCATCGGCATTCCTGAGAGTAGAAGCCGATTCTTGCTAAGACCAAGTTGTTCCGACGGATCTCATGTGGTTGAGATTTTCACGGTTGCGTTCGACTGGATGAGAATGCCTCCTGTGTTGACTGAGACAGATTCCGGTGGAAAAGGTGCGATCACAGTCGGCGCAGACAAAGACTGTGGCATGCTGGGCGTCTACATCTAGCTCTCGATCATTCCTGCGTCGATNGCATACGAGTATGCGCCGACAATCCAGCGTTCGACTTGCAAATTTGGTCACATTCTGAACAGGCGTACTCCTCTCGCCTATCCTGTGTACTAGTAGAAGCCTGCGCGGAGGTGCTGGCGATAAGTTCATTGTGTTGATTGCTTGTACCGAGTACTCTAAAACCAGGAAGAGTGGTTGGGCTTATCTGGAGTTGCTGAACACTTAGCCAGTCGAGGTTTACACCAAGACTGCCCAGTCAGCAACACGAGGAGGTTATTCAGCGCGCCGACACTCGTGCCAAGGCCCAATCTGCGTTCTGATTGGTCGCGGCTTCACCGGCCAACGGCTCACTCGTCCATGCATTTTAAAATGACCGGAATGCTTGTAAATGGGACAACACACTGTGCGCTTCTACTGGGTCACTTGTTCTCACCATCGTTGTTACTGTCCGTTAGGCGTGTAGTGGATAGGGCTCGAATACAGATACGACGGAGTGGCGGTCGCCCACATTAAATATGGATGTGGTCATCGCCTCCCTCCATACACCAGGGAGAATGCCATTCCGGAGCATCTGCCCAAACAGCTTATAACAGGGGTCCTGCCAGAATAGCAGCTGCTTCTTTGGGTATTCTGGGATGGATCTTGTCAAGACCGATTGCACTGTATGAATTAACCTTGAATACAACGTCTTCAACGTCTAGCAAAAAAAACTCGACAGTAACGAGTGGTTGCCTGAAGTTCTGCAGCGGCAGCACAGGATGCCAGCTCGGTGGTGCGACGCTGTAGACGGCCAAATTGTAACTCCCGAATCACTCGGCCAAAACCAAGGAGTCAGAAGGAATCTCCCCGTCGAGCAGTCGCAAAGAAATAGTTGGTTTTGCTCCGTCGTCGCATATGCTTAAGTAAGAAGTTTTTGCTCCCGCGGGCTCTGACAAGGATCGTCTCTTGTGCGAGTTTTGTGCGTTTGCGGATTTTCCACCTACACTTGTTTCGGGCAACGTGGAACGCGCCTTGGTCGTCTGATCTTCCTGTAAGCTTACGTTTCACGAATAAACGGGAACGGCTGTCGGGGTGACGACGTAACCTGCGCAGATGGAGTGGCCGATGAGAGAAAGTGCACCATTTGCGTGGTATAAATAAGTCGTCTGCTTTCTGGATTGCTCCTTGGAAAGTATGGTAGTCTTAGTCCACGAAGGCGAAGTCAAGAAGGGTTAAACCCAGGCAGGTTCTCAGGCCGTTGAAGTCAGCTTGATTGAACCTTCGAACTGTAGACCTTCCCGCTAGTCGTTGTAACCATTAACAGATAGGATCAAAGGTTAGCAGAGAGTAATCACTCAGTACAAGTGGCGGCTTAATAATCACCCTGTCTATCAGGTGGCCATCGTTAGTGATGACTGAGCAGAGCAGAGAGTGAATCTGACCAAAACGACGCCTTATCGGGACGCTGACGTGCTGTGTCCTAAATTCCGTCGTACCAGCGTCGATAAAAAAGTCGAGGACTCACCTTCGCAGCCTTGGTGAGAAACTGGTGCCCATTTTATCTTGGATGCACTCACAACAAGTAAACGAGTAAAACGTTGCAGTCCTAGGAGGTTGTCCAGGCTTACCATAAGGGTCCTTTCGTCGGAGAAGTCAGATGAGGGAGAACGATGAATGCCTCTCCCACTAGGAGTGAGTCTTAGACACGTAGTGCTAGTCGAAGCCACAGAGCGTCACATTTGTGACAGGACTGGTGGTCACCGAATGCTGTGGCTGTCAGGAGATAGTGCTGAACGAAAATCGCAGAGTCAACCCAGTGAAACTTGGTTCACTGTCAATCATGTCAACTATAGGCCAGGTTTCCGTGAAAACTAACATGTGGGGTTGGGTATCATGAACTAACTGTTTGATTTCCGGCAGTTTGTTGAACGGACTGAGACAATTCATATACATGCACTCGAAAGCTACCTCTTCGTTGGACTCCGCGAGTTAAGAGAGAGGAGAATGCGCGGAAGAACCTGGGAGAAAAGGCCTAGAATTGAGGAGGATGGTGGGGCTGGTCTGGGTCTGTTCTTCTGAGTTGTACTGACGGCCCTCCTTCGAAGCTGTTACGCAACATCACCGCCTGTTCGTACGTCAGCGAACTTACAGGACGTTTGACCAACATTCTTGGTGTCGCAAATTGCGACCCCTGTGACCCTATCAAATGCCGCCTCTCGCGAGGGTGTTTGCAGGCTTCCATCCAGGGAAAATTTGGCTTCTTTGTCTACTTAGTGCGGAGTTTGGAACACGGCAATGCGCGTGGTGTTATGGGCCTACGAACAGAAATGCCTACCGGGGCGGGCCAAATTATTGCTTATTAAGTTGCAGGAGGCGGTCTGAATGGGCTACTTCTGTTCCGAGTTCTTGAGAGGAAAGGCTTCCTGCGGAGCCTTTTAATGGATTTTGGGGTAGATAACTTTCAAGACGGGTTTTGTGAGGTTTCAGTGTCCTCATTACTCGTGCCGATGATTGGGACGCCGATCGTTGGAACAACCATGCAGACGGTGTCTTCACTTTGTACAACGAGCGAAGGGGTCTCAGATGATAATTCGGGAGCAGGAACTGCGACCTTGACCTTCATTTGTAGTTTCTGGTCTGTCATGATTCGTGACTTAGTCTTAGCCCGCTGTTTGCTTCTCACCCTATCTTGCCGACAGCGATCGTCTTTCAGATGGGCGTTGGCGGACTTCAGAGCTACTGTTTTATCCCCCACGGATTCTGGGCTAAGCACGGCTGGCAAAGTTACCAGAATGTCAACTGACATATTGGTTGTCTTGTCGTGCAGCATCCTCACGAATGAATGAATGAAGGCTCTAAGACTGACTTAGCTCTAATGGAGATGTTGTGGGAAAGCGCCCTCATAAGACAACTCTCCTTTCTCTGGGAGCTTTCTCCTCCATTTTCATTGCCGCTTCTCTGCGTACACAGTTGACGGGACAGCATGTTTTGGTGACTGCAACACCAGAGAGAGCAAGCGCCGTGTACTCATTCAGAGAATGTGATTCCAGCTCCACCCCGGAGAGAGTCCGCTGGAACTCCTTTGTCTTAGTCTCCATGGAAGAAATAGAAGATACAGAGCTAAGAGCCCCACATTTGCAGTCGCAAGTTTTCTGTAATCCCACTGGTTACGAGTTCCGCACCACGATGCGTAGAGCTGCAGAGTCAAGCACGATAATACTGAAGCGTTGGAAAGATCTGAAGGTTTGTGACTGCAGGCTGAATTCATCGGTATCCAGTCAGTTTGCCTTTAATAGAAACTCACCGGTTTTTAGTCATATCTCGCACATTAGCGATTCAGCGATTGATACACTGATCCCAGGTAGAAATGCAATCATTCAAAACAGGGCGTGGCACCGCCCCTGGGGATTAGAGTAAATACCAGGACCAAAATAAGGTTCAGCGTTGTGGCGTTTTAAGTAAATAGGAAACAAGCTGTGTTGCGAAGCCTTCTCTAAAGGCGCTGATAATGACCCCAGAAGGAAGGCTGTTCCAATTGTTATCGACAATATAATAGAAGAATTGTTGCCTAAGGAAGTTTCGGGGACGGACGTTTTGAAGCCTCCCATGATGTCCTCGGTGGCCGTCATTGTTCGCCACCATGATGGACGATTCAAATAGACCTATGCTGAAAGAAACGTGTGTAAGCACTGAATCACCGCGGAGTCACCGAGACTGTCATGGCTACAAGTGATGAAATTTAAGTCGTGACATGCACGCTATATTTCTCAAGTCTGTGACTGGTTTTGGTGCCCTCATGTTGCCAGGCTCAACAGCAAGTGTACCTTTCATCAGGCCGGTATACATTACCTGACCAGCATTCTTGACGGGCAGCCCTATGAAAAACCCGTGAAGCGTTTAAACCGCTTTTCGTCCATGCGGAAGAAAGTGTGCTTAATCATACTAAGGGAGGCAAACCTCTATTCCCACAATCTCTTGGCGACAAACGAAGGATAGGTAAGGCTACAGCCGGATGCCCAAATCTTTCTTTGAGCCAATTTTCGTAAAGTCCATTATGATGAACGCACCGTGAACCACGAAGATGTTGCTCGAATCTTCACCAGGTGACATAAGCAGACTTACTCTCACTTATTAGGAGACTTCACTATTCCGACCAGCGCTTAATCGCCTCGAGATCAGTCTGTGGTAAACAGGGATCATCAGCGTATGAATGGACGTTGCCAAATGTATTAACCGGAAGGTCTGTGTTAATAAGAAGCAGTACAGGATCAAGCACTGGTCTTCAAGGAAACTATGCAGGGATCAGAGAGGGTGACGAGAGATCTGAGCCAGTCTCAACTCAAAAGATTCTACCATTAAAAAACAAAAAACACCAAGTGGAGAACCTCTTTTTAACACCTTAAGCTGCTGGTTTATATCTGAGAGAACTCTGTTAGACAGGACCAAACCCCTTGGCGAAATCAAACGAGGCAACATCTGAGATGATACCATCGCCTTTGACCTCCATCGGACTAACATGAAGGTAAGCATAATTGTTTTGTTTGACCGGTTAGGAAGAAAACCATGCTGAATGGAAGAGAAAAGATGGTCTGGTGATAAGTGATGGAGACGGCGTGGTTTAATTAGCGTTTCATTGTCTTCTACATTATGCTAGTAAGGCTGATTATTCAAGCGTTGGCCGGGAGGTGCCGGTCACCAGTCAGCAGAAGCCAGGACTTGCTCGTGTTTATGGTGGCCCTGGTTCAGGTTTTTGTGACAATGGACACAAACTCGGTGTCGTGACAATGTATTCAAATATGATTGTCTGCTTGGTGATTTAGTGGACAAATGGAAATGCCCTCGACCCTCGTCTACCAACAGGTCGGAATGCACTCCCGGGAAAACAGTCAAGATATATTCCCTGCAGGTATTGGACTGAAGGGAGCCAATAGGGTTTGGGAATAAGCAGTTTATTCCCATAAATACCTGGACCTTTGGTCGGTTAGATGTAACTCAAATTTTGACCAACGGCAGTCACCAAGACCAGAAGAGGAAAGAAAGCGAAGTAGGTCTTAGCCCACGCAACAGCATTTCAAAGCGCGTAGGGTGAAAAATATGTATAAAGTTACCGTGCGTCCTTCTGACGAGCATTCAGTGACTCACGCATAACCAACGACTTCGTATATCAGAACCAAATCAAGACGCTGCGAACGTGATAATGTTGACGTAAATAATATAATCAGCCAAAAGAAACAAACCTCAATTCGCCTGCGCCCGTGTGATAAGGCAATGTTTGACTAAAATAGACCTCCGAGGGTCCGGAGAGCACGACGAATGCAGGCAGAAGCGACCAACATCCAATGACAAACCGACCAAACGCGACCAGATCGGTCTGATGTGTGTCTAAATGCCCGGCCTTCGGACAGAACAATTAGCTAGTGACAGTTTCATGGCGGATAGTAGGAAGGCCGTATTTACAGGAGGTAGGAAGGGTGCGACTGGCAGATTCCAATAAGTGTGTGGGCAAGAGGGTGAGATTCAGTGGCTGCAGGAGGCGGGCTGGAGAAGTCAGTACCTTTCGGCACGGGTTGTGGGAATAACGACAACAGGCATGTAGTTGTACGGGATCACGTGTAAGGGCGCGACAGGGTCGGTCGAAGAGAATTTTGACCTACAAAATGCCCTACAATTGCAGTCTGTTAAACAACTTTCCAAGTGGTGTAATTTTAAAATCCTTGGTGAGTGGAATATTAGATGAGTCGTTAAGAGGTGTGCACGCATTTCCAGTGTATATTTATTTGCACTATTAAAGAAGGTGAGACTGAGTTTCATCCAGAATTCATATAGTGGACGTCCACAGAACCATGTGGACAAAACGGTCGAGCAAGGAAACGAATTTTCAGCCGGGATCCTTTTGGGAGCTGCCAGGTCGTTGGCCCTCATACAAAACTCATTTTGAAGGGGCAGATGGCTGTCAAACTGTAGACTACAAATCTGATTTAGATAGTTTAGTTAAATTAAGCCAGGGTGTAAGAGGCTATCCTCCATTCTGTTGGTTTTATTGAAATACGAAGCACACGGGATGAGCTCGCAGGAATGAGAGTCGATGGCTGCTGAGCTCGCCGAGATTGTTCCATAGTGCAGCAGGGTGGTGCGAGACAAATTTGGACCAATTGCGAGCACATATCAGTGGTGATGCCTCTATTATTGTTTGTCCGAATATAATCAGTGTGCGGAAGTAAACGAAAGACCAGGTTCTGAGGTGACCCAACTGTGGTTAGAATCTCCATTCACCGATTATCCAAACCCCGACACAACAAAAGATCTGACAACCGGCCAATCCAAATATCGCGTTGAAGATACAACATCAGGATTGGACGAACGGTCTTAGTGTTGTGCCTCCCGTTATTCGCCAATCCATATATTCCGTACTCCACCAGTCAACATACAGTTTATGATGTTGCACGTGCTAATGAGATCAGCCAACGACAGGCTGTGATTTCTCTAATAATGTTGTGCATCAATACGTTCGGCGTCTCAATTCATGAGCAACAAATACTTACTGCCACCAGTACCAGGTCTTCTCCTTATAACTTTCGTGGGAGGCTCCAATTCAAGTAGGATTCCTAGGACTATTTGAAGTCCCTAATTCCGATCATCACAAATTGGCGTCGCGGAATGCAACTGCCTGCAATTGAGCAATTTAACGTTCATGCTGGTGCAAGCGAAACCGAGGAATGGGTCGAACGATTTGAAGTGTGGTGCAGCATTCGTCGTGATGTGAAGAAGGGAAACCGATCAGCTTTCTTCGTTACTGCTGGTGGTCGTGAATTGTGTTCGTTACAGAGGAATCCGGCTGAACCGAATGCCCCAGCCTCGTGGCCGTCCAAGGAACTGAAGAAACTGCTGCTAAAGCACGTGCTTCCAGTCAATTACCGAGCCACATAACAGGCAAAGTTTATTGAACCGTTCGCTCACGATTCAAGCCCACACCGAGTTGCGCGTAATCTGTTGATCCAGTAAATGCCTCTCAATATTCAACGACAGAGATAATCTATCCACGAAACGGTTAGCGAGAAGGCGCTCGTAATAACTGGATTAAACACGGTACTAATTGAACCAATTTACAAGAAAATTGTCTCTCACCTCGAATATGAAAATCATCAGAAATCGAAGAAATGAAGTGCCCGTACAACAAATTGACAACCAGGCACCGATCAACAATGGTAGACGATAAAAGGGGTTGAGCTCACTCAAACAAATGGTCATTGGTTTGGCCAGAGCAAAACGACTGTTCATGCAACGAGAAACGATGAGAATCACGAGTTACTCAAGGAAAAATATGGAAGAAAAATGTCTAATTTCAGTATTTGGATGTTTACAGGGCTCGGACTAAATGGGGGTGAGGAAAACGGGCAAAGTAGGTTGTGCAAGAACAAGGATGAGTGATGTATCTCATTTGGTGAATAGAGCTGTAGTGCTGGATCCTGAATTCGTACGCCCAGGGTTTCCTCAACCTCATGCTACCATGAATTAGAAGTCGAAGGGAGAAAACGAAGATTTTGCAAACAAATGATAATAATATTAATAACGGATGGTGAATCTATACCACAGGATATAACGTCACACACACTTCGAACTGATCAAAGCTATCAATTTGGCCATTTGAGAAATTTCTCATTTCGAAACTTGTCATTTCTCCAGCAGGAGAGGTCTTGTACACAGCTTTGTCGGAAAATTGCAGCTGCATAACAAAATTACAGCCAACATATGGCATCTTAAACATCCCCGTTAATAGTAACCAAACCATCCTGGTACTCTTACTCCATACTCAACGATTATTAGCTCTGTATAGCTATCATCCACTACGCAATAGCTGTGTAAGTTAAAACAGTTTGGAGAATATATATAGCTTAACCTGTTCGCCTCATATGACTACATATAAATATGTGGCTCTTCCTATTCTACAGACCACCTGGTAATCTTTCCGTGTTGCTAAACATCTTCCCATTCTACACAACGGCCGTACATACTAAATCGACATCGGAATTCGGCTGTAGTCATATACTAGGATAATCTGTGAATTGATCACTTTTCGCGTTATACGACAACAATTATTTGTTAGATATATATATTTTATCAACTAGCACAAAATTGTGAATTCTATATAAAAGATTTAGCCAGAAAATGTCAGACTCTACCATTTGTCATACTTCACATGACCATTTTACTTTCTTCTGCTTATCACGTAATTTTGCCTTCCATTCTTGATTCTACGATAAATTCTAACGCGAGATAACATTCCACAACGTCCGGGAAATCAAAATCCTGTACTGGTTGGGCAATTCGTGAAATTCCGTCGATTTGAGGAAATAACGGAGTCCGGTCCAGAAGATCGTCTATTTCCCGAAAAATTTGTACCCGCCTATCTTCTCAAAAGTTTCTATATATTTTTCCGAGGCCATCCATATCAACTAATGGCGAAATTCTTCGACTATCTATTTTCTCCATCCTGAAAAATCTTCTTTCTGACATCACCTTGAGCATAAGGCCTACGTTAGACTTGTGAAGCAACAATCGATGTAACAACTTAACATTTTTTTATCGAATATTGAAAATCTTGAGAACCATTGTTCCAGAAGCAAGTGAGCCATCCGGCCCTTCATAAACTAGAGCTTTCCTTTATTATTTTCTCCGTTTTATTACTCTATTTCCATGATTGGTGTCTTGTACAATTAACAATTATGTGTACGTTACGTAGTCCACGTTAAAATGTGTGCACTGATCACGCTTATCTGAGCGTGCTTCTCACAAATGGGTTGAGAAATGTACCATTACTATTATTATTCATTCACTCACAGTTCACAACAGACTTCAGCGTAACAATTAAGGGGTGCTAGGGAGCTGGACGTGAGAGCACCTTGAGCACAACCGCACAGCAGCCGCCAGAGTGGAAGAGTGCGTCGGCGGAAAATTCCAGTCGACCTTCAGAAGTCAAACAAGCGTTAGACGGGTTAAGCGGCGTTCATAACGGTAATTGCTCAACATTGTTATCCTAGTGAATGTAACCTACAGTAGTAGAGATGATGTGGATTCATTATATAGCTACGAGCATGACTGCGATACTTATGCCGGCCCACCAACTTTGATGCTAGTGGTTTGTAGTAAGTTTACATATACAAGGTAATGTGAACAGACGCGGTGATACTGGCAGGGCAAATCCCACGTCGCGGGGAGTTTAGAATTTTGGGGACGTCGAAGGTGATCTCACTACAGAATAAAGCGTAGGGCCACCTTTCAACACTAAGCAAACCTCAGCAATCTCAAAATAACGTAACAAGCATTGGCAAAATCAACACTCCTTGGCGAATATTCCGAGTACAATTTTTACCGTTCGGATTGCACTCATCAGCTGGGATATTTCAGGCTGCGGTTGATGAAGTAATTATCGATTTACTAGGAGCACGTTCTTATCAATATTATATGATCATATACGCCGACAGTACACAGGAGCATGATAAGAGGTTTCTTTCACTTTTGAAACGATTCAGGTATAAGAACTTGCCATAAAACATCCTAATTGCGTGTTCCGAGTGTGAGAGCTGAGTTTTCTTGGTTTTAACATATATGATAAGGGATACAGGCCGGGCCCTGACTTGTACGAAGCCTTGGTTACCCTTACATCGCCATAAGACCAGGATGAGCTGCGATCAATAATGGGATGTTTGCAGTACTATTCTCATTTTATCCCAAACTTTTCGACGAAATCACAACCATTATTTGCGGTTCAATCAGGATAAACATGGTCTTGGACTCAAAAAGACGAAGTTCTTCTGTGAGAATTAATAAAAGTTGTGATTAAAAGGCCGATGTTAGCCCCATTCACTATGGTTAAAGTTACCACGCTGATCACAGATGCATCCAGTGTTGACATTGGTGCTGTTTTCGAACAGGAGGGATATCCGATCATTTGTATATCACGTCTGTTGAATGAGGCGGAGCAAGGATATTCACAAACACAACAGGAGGCGTTAGCAGTCTACTAGGCTGACAGGACGTTTCATAAACATTTGTTTAATATTAGATTCAAAATTGTTACTGATCACCTAGCTCCACAGTATTTATTTGACCCCCATAAATCAATTGCCAAACCATCAGCGACAATGATACAGCGATAAAGTCCAGTTCTTGCAGCATACGGCTATGACATCGTTCATCATCCTGGTAAACAGATTCCTCAGGCGGATTTTTTATGACGATATTCCAGTTTTTCAGCTGCTGAGGCTTGTTTGCTTGCTTCGCCATATATTCCAATTNCGTTCATCATCCTGGTAAACAGATTCCTCAGGCGGATTTTTTATGACGATATTCCAGTTTTTCAGCTGCTGAGGCTTGTTTGCTTGCTTCGCCATATATTCCAATTAGCCGAGAAGACTGAATCAAGACAATTGAAAACTATTATGGCACGGTAATTTCAGTGATGACCAAGGGTTGGTCGTCAAATATTAAGAAAAACATTATTTTTCCAGAACCGAGAGGAGTTGTCAATACAACCTGATGGTGTGCTGTGTCGGAGAGACCAATTGGTCATTCTATCACTGCTACGAAAGTCGGTATTAGACGACTTGCATGAAGGTCACCTGGACGTGGAGAAAATGAAATCCCTGGCTCGACAGATGTGTTGTTGGCCGGAGATAAAATTGGATATCAAGAGCATTGCAATGAACTGCCACTCCTGGCTCCACAAAATAAAGACAAGGCGGGAGAACTAAAAACCTTGGCCGAACAGCTACCTACCATGGTAACGGGTGCACGTAGACTGTTGCGGACCACTTATTGGTAACTATCACATTCTGGTGTTGATTGATTCATATTCACGGTGGCCGGAAGCATTTACTACAACCTCACCTTCCACGGCATTTACCATGCAAACATTTCGTAGATGTTTCAGTCGTGAAGGTATTCTGCAGGTTCTTGTGAGAGACAACGGATCACATATTTGTTCCGCTGAAATGAAACAGTGGCTTGACAGCATCGGGTGTCTTCACTTGCAAACAGCGCCTCGGCATCCATGTTCTAACGGGACCGCAGAAAATCTGGTGTAAACGCTCAAAAGTGCCGTGAGTTCCACTAATCCTAAAACATTTTCTGGACTGGATGTGTTTCTCGATAACTTTCTGCTTCAGTACAGGACCGCGGCCGATTGCACAACGAAGGAGAGCCCAGCGGTGCTATTTGAATCGAGGCGACTAAGAGCATCACTTCAGTGTGTAAATTCAACGGATGTGATATATTTTCGTGGAAACAATTTGCGACCTGCCAAAGGATTGATCACTCACCAGCTAGGCAGCACAATGGTAGAAATTATTGACCTGCACGATACCACCATTAATCGGAGACACACTGACCGAATCCATTTTCGAAGCACTGAAAAAGTGACCATGGAGGAATCAGAACACCCTGTACTGCAAGAGTTCGATGCGCCGAGAAGATCAGAACGATTGGCAAATATGAATGCGGAGGCTTCTAGAAGAGGGGAATATCGTGGTGGAAGTCTCGATTCACTGATTATCCAAACCCCGACACAACAAAAGATCTGACAACCGGCCAATCCAAATATCGCGTTGAAGATACAACATCAGGATTGGACGAACGGTCTTAGTGTTGTGCCTCCCGTTATTCGCCAATCCATATATTCCGTACTCCACCAGTCAACATACAGTTTATGATGTTGCACGTGCTAATGAGATCAGCCAACGACAGGCCGTGATTTCTCTAATAATGTTGTGCATCAATACGTTCGGCGTCTCAATTCATGAGCAACAAATACTTACTGCCACCAGTACCAGGTCTTCTCCTTATAACTTTCGTGGGAGGCTCCAATTCAAGTAGGATTCCTAGGACTATTTGAAGTCCCTAATTCCGAGTTTCACACTACCACAAGTTTTCATCTTGTGAACCGCGATCTGCATGCATTTGCAGAGCCCCGTAAATGACGTCGTAATTCCATCAAACCTGATGTACTCGGTAGATCGTCTAATAAATGACGCCTGGTCGCTCGTTTTATGTGCTCTACGACGTCAAGTGAAGCTTCAACCTGTCGAATGAAAGCCCAGTGCAGTAAAGACGGCTGTCAGGGTCGATGTTATCGTTTTCTGTGCAACTTTAAGAGCCGAGTGACACTGGAGCCCTCGTTTAGTAGCAGTATGATCCGCATTATGAAGGGTTCTGGTAACAAATTGGTATGGAGTGGAGGTGGATCCTGTATGTCTGGAGACCGCAACAACCTTCATCCGTATATAATTTTCCTAACACTGCTTCTGATCTAACCCTCAAAAACAAGAGCTTTCTCAACTAGCCTTATGTCGCTACGATACAGTCATGCTTGGCAACCAAGAAACTTGATGACGCACTCAAATTTAGGCTTGCCAGAGCAAAACCAGGCTGTTTCCGACGTCTTCGGATGGGACTGTTGTGATTGAGGAGGCACACACTACAAGTGGTTTGATTCCCAGGCCTGCACCTCTATTGTGAGTCGCAGGCGGGTGGTAACAACAAGTAAAGGAACTTTTGATCTGGGGAGCTGACAGAAGGGAGGTTATATAATGGTTGCTGGTGGTGTCTAAGAAGTTCAATGAGTAGTTCACGAAAATATCATCGGGCGGAAAGAGCCTAGTGCTATTAAGATCGTGCCTGACTGGAGGATTTATCTTCCATTACACAAACATACCAATTCGTGCACTCCCGTGAACTCTTTCGAGATTCCTTTTCCGTGGAAAAACTCAAACCCTTCTGCATAGCTAGGAGTCCAGCGACGCAGCAAACATTCGAGAAGCCTATTCACAGGATTGACGGGCCCATCTGATACTGAACTGGGATCGTTTTCACTCAGCTGGCGGCTATTTGAAGTTCCATTACCGTGGAGATCTGTGAAGATTCCCTCATCTCCTAACTATATATTGGCCCTGAAATGTTTGAACATTTTACGGAACCGCGATGAACATCCACGTTCGGGACATGACGTTTTTATACATGCTGGCGTTAGCTAAATGTGAATCAAGAATGCGGTTATGAATGATTCGCATGATCAGCTTGTCAAGTGGTGGAGTATGTCACACCACTCTCGTTTTACCCATAAGAAGTGTGATAAAATTAATGTGATATTTGGGTGCGTTGTAATTTGTCGTGCCACATCTGTAAACGGTGGTCAGACCTTAACTCCCGAATTTCAGCCGTGTTGCATAGATTTACAAAGGGTTGAGTTCACGGCAGATAGCGAGATATGGTGCCGTTGCCTACGTTCGCTGCTGCAACGACAGTGAGAGGCGCTCCATGCACTACCGTTTTCAAAACTCTGGTAGCGTCTCTTACATCCGTTTCCATTCTTTGACCGTAACTAACCTCAGTCATACTTGTCATATGTTGCATAAATCACGCAGAGGTCTGGACATCTGCTTCGAGTAAGCGAGTCCTTTGACAGATTCAGTAACCGTGTTATATCAAACCAACAATACTACCAAGAGATTCAGCACGTTCGTGGCGCTCAAAATGTCGTACATCCTTGGTGCGTCTGGTCTGTAAGTGTGAAAAAAAGTGGCAGTCTCGGAGATGAAGCGTCACGAGGCGTGAGGAGTTCATGCAAGATACAACAGTGTCCACGTGGCCGCACGATTGGACTGGCGCAACTACGCCGACTGAAACTGCCGAATTTATTAAGTCGGAAGGGGCGCAATACGACAGAATACTAGGTAAATATGGCTTTTGCAGGTATTGGGTTTGACGGTCATTCCAATTTAGAAACAGTCACTTTGTGCCGAGTTTCCGTTTTCTGAATATTTTTGTTGGTATTAAAATCAAACTTTCGTGCAAAGCACTTGAAGCCCATCAAATTTAAGCACACAGAATTGGTGAGAAAATCACCTGCTCACATTGGTAGCTGCCCCACCAGAATGACTTATGTTGTGAACAACATTTAATTGTGCAGGATGCGAACACACTAGTAGCTGCTGCATCCAACAGACTAATACCGTGGATAACGTTGAAAATAAACACGTGCAAGGAATAATGAGATATTCTCATTTGAAGCGCTTGCGGCGTGTTTTACATCGCGTTTGGTTTTTGAAGAACATCTTGATAGGAATATCTGTCAACACCGCAATAGATAATTGGCGTTTGGCGGGCAGTTTGTGTGAGTCCTTTTCGGCATGTTGACTTGTATGGACGCCGCACAACAGGTGAGTCGTGCAGGTAAGTCATGAAACATTCAACAGAGTAAAGAGCATCAACTTGTGAGAATTTTCAATGATAGAGTGCAATATTTTGCCAATTTTCACACCGTCTCGCATGTACCAAATCTGGAAATCGCTACGTGATAATCTCATTGTCAATCGTTTCTAGGTGCAATCTTGTGTCGTCTAACACCCACGTGAAGTCTAACAAAAAGAGAGAGAATGTAAATAGTTCTTACAAACAAGAGAGCTGGAAGCAGTAGCCTACCTGACAAACTACCAAATACATTAGCATTCTTGATGGTATACAATGTCAACATCATATGGTTGTAAACTTCCTTTTCGCCGATATCTTCGGAACTCTGCACAGTTGAGCACTCTCGAGTTGGGGAAAGGTACATTTCATCTCGAAGTTGCTAGGAACGCATTCATAATACTTGAAGCAGCGGGCTAATAGCTATCATGGACTGTTTTCACGAAAACGGTGAGAAGTGATATCTTCAAAGTAGTACCTTGGATGCTTCTCCGACGTATTCTAATTTTCCCGCCATTACTTTACCTACAACTGATTGACTTTCGATACTTTGTGTAACACGTTTAATTTAATATTCTCCGAAATATTTCAGATCGAGGATTTGCGTTCGAATTACCGCTTTCCTTTTGGAGTGACCTTCAAATCAATACTTACAAACTTTATTTCCAGACTTATCAGGAACGGTCACCTCTTTTTCGTTCTGGCTTTTGCCTGGGATTTCAACTAGTACTAAGTAATCATCGTTCACAAATGACAGCAGGCCGCACGTTTATACAGGTGTTGTGACCAGCCTTCCCCACCAGGAAGCAGTAAGTTCCAGATCAGCCCCTAACATAATTCCGGAATATGGCGCACACTTTTGCGGACCGGGAATTTTGCTGTAGCCTGCGTCCGTGCATTCTTATTATGCTAAATTTAAGATAGGTATCAGTATCAGACTATACCCATGTACCCAGCCAAAATTTCATTCCAATATTTTGTCGCCTGTTCTGTGGTTAATTTACTGTCTTTCAATCGAAACAGAGGTGTAAATTGAAGGTGTAAGATAGCAACAACGTGTTAACTGAACCTGGTTTTGCCTTACCTTTTGTCCGCTCTATGAGGCGGGGAGATTTAATGGACAGAAATGTGCTACCTGAACAACTGATACTGGCTGAATCTATGAACAGCGCTGAATTTACTCATCCACGGGACGTTGCTGTAGTTTGTAGCTCAGAAAACCTCAACATAATCATGTAGGGTTATTCAATGAAATAAAGATATCAATGCTCGCCCATTCTAGCGTTATGCACCGCTTAGCAACTCTTCCACTATCTCCAGATTGGCGGACTCAACTACCGTGTCCTACCGCCCACAAAAGTTCTGGAATTGTAACGACTGTCACCTATTCACTAGCCCGCTAAGTTTATCATATTATTTCTCTCCATTTGCTCTCTATTCAGCAATATTGCGTTGCCCCGTTTCAAATGTTCAATTTGAAAGCCAGCAGCCGCCAACCGGGTGTGGCGTCCACAGTTCACGATTACAGTTTGTGATTCACACCTGTACGTTTTGTGTATACCGTCTTGTTGACTTCATCTCTACCATTGTATGAAAGCATTATCGTAATTTTTGAATTTGAGTAGCCACCAATATAGACAGGAGTTTTCACGCATCGTCTGTGTTGCTTTCTCCTAATTGAGCATCTGATTCGTGAAGCATTCGCACGGTGTAATATTTCTACTCCAAGTATCTGCCGACATGTCAACGCCCAACATTTGGCTTCCTACGTCACGTGTAGAACTACCTATCAGACGTCATCCGAACTTATTTTCTGACGCTGTTCTTCCCATGTGTGTGATGTCTCGTTCAATTCGATAGGACCTCTAATTCTCAGCGAGTCGTTCGTTTTTAGCGATGCCACTTCCGTTTTATTTGCACGCGTGACTTTTTGCATTTGTCCGTTGCCACCACGGCTTCTTCATGTTATTGCAGTTTTCATCTCTTTTGTCATATAGTTGGTTAGATCACTCCACGGGTAAACCTGGTGTCAAGCTGAATGGACTTGTGTTGTCATCATTGAGGTCACGGGATGTTATGTAATAGTTCAGTAGGTTGAATAAAAAGGTGAGTTTAAGGGTTGGTGTATGCTCTGTATTTTAATTAGTGGATCTTCAAGTGGAATAGTATGTGTGACATGGAGGAATTTAACGTATCGCAGAAAAAGCCGGTGCGAGCGTAAGTTGGTAACAGACGAATAAAAAACAGAAACTACGCTGCCAAGCAAGAGCTGCTATATTTACGAACGCACCGCGTCAAACATCGTCGACTTTGTGATGAGCTCTGCCAATGCTTCGGTCTAGGCTTTTAAACCCTCAAATTATTGTACACGGGAGTATTCAGTATTGCAGTACGCGAGTAGTCATGGGTTTAAAAAAATTAGAAGGCATATAACAGAGTACTCTGCAATCCTCAAATAGTTATCGTTTATATACCAGGTTCTTTAAGCCATCCTCTTCCTGTCTTAATACACATTTTCGACACAGTCCTGTTGGTGCTTTATTAGACGCCCTTGACTTGGAACTTGCTCTCCCGGGCACACGCGTCCATATCGCTGTACCACTCCGAAAGTGAGGTCTGATGAACCCCTAACTTGGAGGTTCAGGAGGTATAAAATGAAACTTGCTGGGATGCCATTCGGTATGTGATAATATGTTACAACACACTCGTCATTATCTTTGGTATTCTGTGAGATGAGGAGTCCGCTGGGAATGAGTATTCCCAAATCCCTTCTTCTAGACGAACAGCCTGAGTAATTTCGTTCTGGCAGTTAGTTGTGGATGATGACGGGTTTTGTGCTGCATAACAGTCAACTTCAAACTTTTGTATAAGTGGAAACTGAGGAAGTTGAATCGTTTTGTAAAGCCCAAAGTCCTGCGGTCTGTTGATATGCAGATGCTTGACACGAAGAAGCAGGCGCAGTGTTCAGCAAAAATTACATGGGCTCTGAAATCAAAAGATTTCGGAGAACCAGGTCTACGGGAAAATAATTATTGCTCCAGTGGGGGTTGGTATGATAAGACTTGGGCCGGGCACTATAAAAAAAGATTGATGAGCTAGAAATAGAGCTATCGATGTAGACGTTCATGAGAGTCAAGACAATGAGGTTTGTTTCGTAAAGCACTGTGGTCAACTCAGCAAAGTCACTCAGCAGAGTACGACATTTTGAAAAACAGAAATCACGTGGGTAGGAAGTCTCTGTTACAGGCTTCACAACGGTTGAAGATGAAGTCACCAGAGTGAAAGTGGTGATAGAAAAGCGAGGAAAGTTTTGTGTATTGTTAGTTGCAACTGGAAAATTGAAAGTAAGTATCACGGAGGATTCCCATCGGGCCAATAATTCCATATGTCAGGAAAAGCTGGACACAACGACTGTGTGACCGGTTGAGTCCAGATGATTTGTTGTCTCAACGTTATCGACAATCAATTACTCGTCGACGGAAACGTAATAATGTCGAAATGAAGGACGGGTTAAACGCGGTCTTTCTGGTGAGACGAAGTGAAAAGTTTCAGGATTCTTGTTGTGCTTGAGTCTTGAGGTTCCCTTTCTGGGCTAGCGGAGAAATTTGCCTCGGGTAGATCAAAGTATTCAACCACAAGGATCTCTGAACATCTCAGTGAAAGCGTCCAGTTCACCTCTGTGGTGCGTAACTTATTCCGATGAGTTTACAGGACGTGAAAGATTGAGGCGCACAATTGTCTTGGTCGTCTGTTTTATCTATGTTCAATAATAAACGGCAAAGAGGACGTGGAAGAAGCAGTACACGCCGGCGCGTCCTTTAAAGTCTGTTGAGTGCTGATTGCCTCAGACCACCAGGATTCACTTGAACTGATGTTTTCCAGCTAAACTGTGGATCTCAATCAGCGGTGAGACGACTCAAATCAACCAATTCATTTAACGTTGGTTTCAAGGAATGAAGTGCTGCTTCTAGGCAGGTTGGCGGTGCCCAGCTTAGAACAACACAGCAATGAATAAGCGTTTGATAAAATCCTCCAGGAGCGTGTCCAGGTTGCTTTGCGATTCTCCGATACCCACATGAAAATAATAGGCCAATTTGAGGTACACTCGCACACTCGGCTGCGGCCAATTGTGGCGCAGGTATACAGCGAGTATTGTGGAGTAGGTGTCGCAGGCATCGGGACAAGCTTGAACGTGTTGCAGAAAGTTAGCCAACAGGCACCAGACATAAATCGCTTTCCGTGGTTGACCCAGCAATCTGAAAAACCCTATCAGCGTTTGCCCAACAGACACATAAATCTCCCCGTAGAGTGACTGCTACGAAGGCAACTCCGTTAAATGTTTGTGCACGGCACAGGCGGTGTGATCAGCTAAGTGTGGGCTGCTGCTGGTGCTCATGTTGATGGCTTCCAGCAAATTTAAGTTAGAATGACGCAAGGCTTCTCTCGGCATAGACCATAAGGACAACACGTGTTCAAGGCGTGTAAGCTGAACAAACACAACAGTCCACAAGTTTACCAAACTCATACGCGCACAGCGTATGATATTTAGAACTGCGGAGGACAGGGTTCTCGAAGTCATATTTGAACTACGAAGGATTCTCGTGTAGATATGACAGTATCCGACACGCGAAGGAATACGTTATCTGCCAATTAAAACCCGCCTGCTTCCACAGAAACAGCCGCCACGTCTACGGTGAATAATGGGTCCAAATGTCGGGCAGCTGGGGATTGAAGACCACAGGCAGCTGCTACAGCGGCGCCCAAACCAGTGCTCAGTGAGTCAGCGCTGGTGATAGCCTGTTCGGCAGAGCTCGTACCCACGAGTTTCAGGCAGTTTATTGGAAAAGGAACGCCCATCAGTACGCTGATACAGGAGTGGAGTAGGGCTCAAGCTTTTCGGTCCCCTCCGATGCTGAGTCGATGTGTGATAGGACACGTGGGGAAACTTCTGCACGCGATTCAATGCCTTTAACAGGGTGGATTCGCGGGCCAGTAGATGGACACGGATATCAAACACTGTGGCTTTCCGTGTACTAACCAGTCGTGAGAAGTGACAACCAGACGTCGCGCTGACAAACGGGTAGTTCGAAAAAAATGAGTAGACACCGTTCTCACAGAGACGACGCAACCGCAGCTTTCCACTTCCTCCGGGACCCTGCAAGTCAGCACCCCCTTGGAATCCCTTAGTCGTGTTGGTGAACAAGGCTTCCAGTTCGCAGTATTCATGGAGAGCATTTTCGAAACACCTGACAGCCAGATAAAGCTCAGCAACCTCCTTCTTTCGATGCAGATATTCGAAAAAGCCCCAACCGGGACTAGCTCGAGCACAATTTAACAACTAAATGTGAGCATTGTAATCCTGTAACGTAAGATGGAATACTTCCATTATAATCTTTTCAACGAACAGATTAACGAATTCCAAGCCTCCAGGAATATTTTCTTGTCAACAGGTCCCCAGTTGGTCAATTGTAAAACCTGTTGCCCTGTAGGAGGTAGGTGAAAATCTTGTCTTATCTGGTTCGGCAGGTTGAATCTGGGCCACATCTTTGTACATTAAAGTGTGAATTTGCGTCGATCACGAGAATGGGCAAATCAGTGATATTTTGAGCATGCAGATGGCTCAGCCAATTGGCGATTTTATGTCTAACACCTCCACTGATGTACTCCGTGTGATTATTCGATATGACATAGGTGTACGGTAACGATTGCACAGATCCTGAACGGCGTATAGGTCGACCACTGTAGAGCACTTTAGCTGGGGATTGTAGCTGCTCTGCATTGAATCGAGCGAAACACACGTCGATGTGTACAGCATAGGGCGAATTGTGTTTCCAGTATCGCCACAAAGTCGGTTACGATGCAAAGCTGATGAGGAACCGTATTTCCAGTTCAGATACAGCACCTTCATGGCCCGCAGAGGAAATCATCGGTTTAGGAGTGCTAAACGTAATAAACCGTGGCGGGGCATCAAAGAGAGAGAAGTAAGGTTTCCTTCTAAAAATCTGAATGTCCTCATTCACAAACCGCACCCACAAAGCGCAGTCACAACATGATGTAGAGTACCGTGGACGGAAGCGCATGCACTGGTACATGGCAGAGAACCGTATACAACATCGTCCCAGCTAGTAAACCCCATGGACCGTTTGCTAGACACTGGTATTACAACTGATACAGAGACGGTCAGCTAAACTGCAATTCCTGAGGTGTACGTAGAATTATGAGGCTCTAATGGCCATAGGCAGAACACTCCCAAGGTCCAAATAGCAGAGAGAAGGCCGGGTTTCCAAAGTGGTGAGGTTGGATGGTCTTAATGAACTGCACAGCTCTCAAAATCCCGCTGGCTTGTTAGATGGGGTTTGCACTTCGGAGCCTATATAATCTGGTGTGTTTTTAATAAGTGGATGGGGGGAGCATGAACAAGTAAGCTGGTTACCTAGCATCTGGTTGCCCCAACTTTGGTCCTGTGGAATCTGCTGGGACCAATTTTCTGACGCGAGGAGTTTATTCACATTCAAACAATTTGAGGCACTTGTACATCCCTCATGGAAAAATTGGATTGACTAGCTAGATTCAGTTAATCCGGTCTGCAATGAACGGGACTGAAGGTACTCCGACTTAACATTGTAACGACATTTGGGCAGTACACACTGTAGCTCAGAGTATTCCAACAGACGAACATTTTGCAGAATTTTCCATCGAAATGGAACCTCTAGTGTTAAGGTGGTGCTTGATGCCTTATCTTATGAAGGAGATATGTTGACACAAAAATGAAGCAAAATTGCACATGGTAGAAAAAGTGCAAATTTTACATGAAGACTGGTGAATAATGCAGCGTTTGATTTTTTCAAAACGTTCATGCCTTATCTACCTTTGTGTTGCGCAATGAAACATACGACACTGGCAGACATTTGTCACGAAGGTTAGGTGGCCATCAGCCTTCTCAGAGTGGGATTACTTCCTAATTCTGACAAACACCTCTTACATACAACGGACTCAGCAACTCAAATTAACACGTCACAGCACAGAAATGTTATCCATTGTTAACCAAAAGCGTTTGTTAACGGAGCAAAAAACGTTACGTGGCTAGTTCTGGGTTGTAGTGCGACTGCGCGTAACTCAAAATGAGGTACATTTGTCGGTCCTCTCCAACAACTTTGCTCGCCGCGTTTGGCACCAAGGCTTCATGAGGTGGTTTCTTGTTGCATATGTGCTAAGCAACTCTTGAGGTACCTGGATGAACCCCTGCAGACAATTCTGGTATAGTCAACAGGAGAGAACGTTTTTCCTATTTGATAAATTCAGACACATCATTTACGCAAACTAAGAGAAGTGACTGTCCAAGGAGGCTACTCCGGACCACCCTACCGGTAACAGGTCGTGGCAAAAGGGCAGGTGTTTCCCACCTCCAAAGTTTGTGCTCTCTTCTAGGCAAGAAATAAGCCAGGTAGGCAGTAGGTTTCGTACACCAAGGGTGTTTATTTTGCCCAATGTGCGTCCACGGCACGCATGACCGAAGGAATCTTGCATGTCCAAAAATATGCTATTAACTGCATCGCCAGATTCATCAGACATTACAGCATGGTTGGTGTAAATTTGTTGATCCACGAACTGAGAAAATTCGTTCCCATCGCTCGCGTTCCCCATCCTTCCCACTAGCCTGACACTTGTTTCCATCGTCTCACCCACCCCATTATGGTTTATTGAACTAATGTGTCATTAAATGTCCGCGGCGCGAGAGGCCATTCTTGTCCTGGTCTGCTGACGTGTCGGTTCACCTTTGACCTTGTCGGTCCTGTTGAGAAGCTATTGATTTTGCTGGACGAGACTACCGTCGCGAACGATTGATATTTGCCCTTGTAACCATTAATGCGTTTCGTTAATGGTATCGTAGAAATTGTTGGATCCGATCTTGTTCTCATTTTGGGAATCCGATTTTTTGGACTACGCGTAACTCAACGATCAGACGTGAATCGTTACAGTTGAGGAATACCGATTCGCACATCATGAAAGGACGATTATTAGGAAACTCACGGTAAGCGTAGGTTATAAGATTTTTCGATAGTACTAACTCGATCCCTAGACATTTCAAGACTCTTTAATCCATTTAGGAACAACTTGAAATATACTCATTAGGACTGTGTTCGTAAGCTTCTCTTTGCAGACTACTTTCATGGCATGACTCAGTGGGCATATGCCTACAGAGTCCATGGTACCATATGTTAGGGATTACCTCGTTTTCACAGAAAGAGTCAGGGGCGATAAATCTCCTGTGAGAAGAAGCCACAAAATGTGAGGTGGCTTCCACACCGATTGTAATGGGAATGCCAGTAATATTTTGTACCGTACAGTTGTTGATTATATGTTGATACTCGTGTATGGTCTCCCGCGTCTCATCAACTCCACTGATTCTACGCTCACTTGCATGTTGCTAAGCGCAACTTTTTACTCTCTAATTTGGCGAATTTCAGTTTCGTATTTCGCATTATTCAACAAATCATGCATTTATATAATAAAACAGAATTCCACTTTTCAGCGTCACAGTTGGGTATTTTTCAGCTTATCTCCTCCCTTTAGAATGATTATTCTGCATCTGTCATTTATTCCGACGTCTTCTCACTTTCACGAGACTAGCGTATCCACACAACGCGTAAAGTGCTCAACAAATACTCCAGTTGATACGTTAGGGTCAAGAGTTTTAATATGTTTTAATATTTGAGTGCACTACAGTCGACAAACGTGGTTTGTTGATAAGATCTGGCGGCCAAGTTTGTAACAGATTTTGGTCCGAACATGAAGTCGCCCATGGTGTGTTCACTTCCTGGGACCCGTTCCAAGACAGACATGATTTACCCATGAGTTTTTTTCAATCGCTTCGGAATTAGAGGCTGTTGGGGTTCCCCTGTCGACTCTGGTCAACGCAGATGAAAATGAGCACTCAGTGACTCCAGTTCTGGTCTGCAGACGCGATATTACGAAAAGACACTTACTAACGCTTCACCATGTCAAACGGGAATGCAGCATCCGGTCGGGGCGTCATTTGAACGAATGACTTCATCGCAAGTTGCAACAACTTTATCAAAGTTTGAAACATAATACTGACATAATAACCCGGTCTAAAAATCATCCTGTATAAATCTGAAGCACAAGATCTGTGGTTTTACGTAACGACAGTCCGATTGTGGTCCGTCTATTCCGATTACTTGAACTGATGGAGTGGAGATGGTATGTGAGACGTGTTTAGTCATGCAGCAGCAAGCAATAGCCGGACACTTAGGGGGCTCGCACCGTTGTTTTAAGCGACCACGAAGCCATGGTATAAAATGGAGGAATGTGCTGAATGAGGAAGAACTAGAACAGAGTGAGGAGAATAGGGTAACCTTACTTCCGATTCTAGAGCAGCAGATGTGAAACCTACTCATACTTCACCCGAATTCAGCAAATAGGCCAGGACGGAACTCGGGGCATTCGGAATGGCAGCGTCGTTCTTCTCATCAACATGGGATGGGATAGAACGGAAGCCAGTAACTTTAGACCAATTTCTCTTCTACCAAATATATCAAACGTATTGGGGAGCACAGCAGACAAATTCTTAGGGAATTATCTTAATACACACTAACTGCTGGCACAGAAGCAGCAGGGTTCGGAAGTACTCACGCTTTGTGCAGCTGATTCGTGGACAAATTCTGTAAAAGAATGCATCACAGCTGATGCTGTGTTCTTCGATTTAACGAGAGTGTTAGATAAGGTCGATCACAATGTCCTTCTGGGCTTAAAAATTGAGATTCGTTCATGGCTCGAACAATAACCATACTGTCTGGTATGCAGAGTTGCAGTGAATGTAGGGTTATACAAGCAGCTCGGCACGGTACCTGTTGCACCACCATGCTCTAGAAAAAATTTATGATACGTTCGGCGACCGCGTGGTACCGAGATATTTTGTAACCAGCATTTGCCCTCTTTTTTATTACCATGGATCACCGCAATGTAGCACCATTTCATTGCTTTTTCTCAAGTTAAATCCGCTATTTTTAGGCATGCGCTTGCCGTCGTTGTGAACTACTGCACTGCATACAAATTCATCAGATCGGCATTCCACACAGTCAGGGTAGAATAAAGTAAGTATCAAATTATTCGAAGCCCGAAATCGCCAGATGCTCAATTCCCAGTGCTCTGTTAAAAACTTGCCCAAATTGTTTCTAGGCCGGACTGCTACGATAAGAAACCAACCGTCGGTGAGTGATGGCGGGCCAAAGTATTTGAATGAATATGGCAATTTTACCACCAGTGGTACTTAGTAGAAGATGAACACTGAGACACCTTTTGTGTAGAAGACGAATATCCGTTAATGGATGGTTGTGAAACACAGTGTAGGGGAATGTGACACTGTGGTGGGTGTGCATTTCTTAGTATATCTGAGGTGGGCCATCTGCTATGGCCGCAGTTAGGCGCGGATGATAATTAACGCGTGGAACGCAGGTCTGAAGGCTTCTTGATATCGTTCTGCGTCTTTCCACTGAGATGCTTTTACGACTTTACTTACATACAGCCCCCATGGACGGAGGCCATGAAGACAACAAATGGATTTCAATGGGATTAAAGGTGCACTGACGGAAATGAATGGCCGACACGGAAGAACATGTCCGTCGAAATAAAACAACCACACACGAGGAGAAGACAGCGTCAGAAGGTAGGCTTGGACGAATTTGTGGGAACAAATTTCCCCAAGTGGTGTAGGAGAAAGCGTTGAGCTTTGGAAGGTTAATGTTACTCTCAGGCAACATACTTCAAGGTAAAATCAGTTTATTTTCCAGCAGTTCAACGTCAGTACTACCGTTTAATGCCATCGTTATCAGTGAACTTCAGGAGATGTGCATATTTTCAGACAAGGTCAAAGGTGATCCTTCTGGAACGGTGCATACGAACATGTAAGCCGACGAAGTGCGGATAACAACGGGTGCGCAAAAACACCACAACAATTTAACGCCAGAGTTCGAGGAATATACCAATTTAGGACGAACAGTGGAAAATTTGAGGCCAAGCGCGTCATAGTTACACAACATCTCAAAAGCTTTCCAATGCTTCAGTCATCATGTAAACGGTACTCAGAATTCTGTACAGCGTTCAGGATCAAAATGAGGCCGAACCGCAGGTGAGTGATATAAAACTGGAAATGGGGAGGGGTGTTCGCTGTTTGTGTAGACTGTTTCAGTTGATCAGTTAGCACCGATCTGTTTTGTCCAAATCTATGATAGTATTACATTCCTCCACTTCAAATAGCCACAATGAAGGGATTCAGGTATAGTAGCTATACTGACCTCCTGGCAGCACCGTGGCGCATGAACACCAGTATGCGGGTGAGTGCCAAACTTTGTGCACGCGCAGTTTTAGACCAAAGACTGGGTGTTTCGACATGAGCGCAAAATGTTTTGTACTTTGATATAGGCTATCGGAAGCCGAATAGGACATTCAGAACGAAGCAGCGTGGCACCGCGAACTAAGTCCGAGGTGATAAAAACAGTGATTGGTCCGCAAGAACAAAAAAAGGAAGATGGTCGTTCTGTTTCGCCGTTTAGAGGTTGGTGCTTGTCGATGTCCTATTGTCAACTAGGGCATCATTATTGATCCCGGACATCTAGTGGTCGTTCAAGCAACGATTAGTCTTCTCGTAACGTCTATCGATATGCTGAATCAGGATGGTCGCGTCTGTAAACAACGAGCATCTATAAATTTTGAGCCCTACCAACAACCGATTCGAATCCAAAAGAGAAGACGGTGGTATTGGTGAGTTGTTTCACTAATGAGGCGCTAATGTTCGAAAACAATGTGATACACCAAATAGTGTAAAACAACAACAAACCTCGACATTGAATTCACCAAATGTACACGTTCCGAGATTAACGGTTCGCGTAAATATGATCGAGTGCAACAGTCACGTAATGACGAAGCGGACAAGCAAAAATGGAACCAGGGTACATATAAGCAAAGGTCCGGTGAAGGAAAGTAACGAAGGAAGACTACGCAGAATCAAGTTTTTACAAGCAAACGGTACCATGATTTAATAATGCATCATCATCAACATTCACAGGAGAAATGGTTTGTCACGAGCGTAACTTGAGTAGCAATGTCAGATTGTAAGAAATGCCCGTAATCAGTATAAAGAATTCCAACGTAAGCAGACGAGCCAATGAGAACGGAATAAACATGAGAGGGAACGTTGCTATCAACGTTCTATTAACATATAACAATCACGCAAACATCCATTTCAACAGTCACATCAATCCAGTAGTAAAGCTGTGGTGCTCCGTCGTCCTGAAGCATGAACAACTCAACTCCTGAAAGATACGGAATATGGTGGATTGAAATTCAGTGTCGGTAGCAGTGATGATTATGGACGGCATGCTGAACCTAGCAGTCCGATATTCCAAGAAAGTTTCGATAACAGGCTGCACCGAAATGTTTTCAATAGATACCGCCACATGTCAAAGCGAGAAATGGTGGATTGCAGTCGGCATACAGATGCAGTGGCTGTATCGTGGCAGTAGACCAGTGATGTCAAGGTAGATATGTGAGAAAAAGATGTTCTGCCAGGCGAACACATGAGAGGAGTCGTCGGTATACCCGTACTGTTGAACGTACTGAAGCTTGATGCTCTATTGCGAGAAGTGCGCGAAAGTCCTTATTTGGACAGGTCCGAGGAAAGTGCCGCGAACAAAGTTACCGTGCTGCGTTTACTGAGGTGATGCAAACAATGTCATCGACCCGAAGCGCTATGACGATAAAAACAGGTGGCAAAGTATACAGCCGAACGGATTGTGACAGATAGCCTCGCCCAACTAGATAGGCAGTGGTCGATTTCAAGGAATTGTAAGCGGAACTTTTACCCATCGCTTCATTTTGCCGCCCGGTGGTGGCCGTTTTAGAAAGACCAAATTGTAGCGATGAGTGGATCCTTCCAATCTCCGAGTTGGAAGACGCAACGGACTGGGGTATTTTTGTCAACAAATGGGTGTTCATTACCTCTCGTGAACTGTGGGACACAACTGAAGTGTCAGGTTTCAGAGCGTGAGTAGAGATCACTCTTGACTTGAAAGGAGCATGCTGAAAGTTTTTGTTTGATTCAGACAAAAGTGGTGACTGTTGATCACGGACGTCTAGTGGTTGTTCGAACGACGCTTAGTTTACTCGCAACGTCTGTCAGTAAGTTGGATCTAGTATAGTCGCCCCTGTAACAGCGAACATTTATAAATTCTGGGCCTTTCCAGCAACCGGTTCAGATCCAAAATGGGAGGAAGAACTAATGAGGGGGATAACCAAGGACAAGGAACATGGTCACTGAATTTCTATGAACACGTATCAATCATGGGCACTCGACGCAAGCAACTAACTTAACAGTGGCTTCAAAAACATGTCAGTAACTGCGGATTCCGTGGTAAGCTGTGAGTCGTTCGCGCTCAAAAATTCTCTCCTTTACTTGCGTTGTTTGTAGATTCCGTTGGAAGAAGAAGATTTTACTGAAGCTTTATCACGGCAGCATTCGACACACCACTAGTAAATGTGTGAGGAGGACCGGGGTAGGAGTCAATAAAGGTGGATTTATTCCCGTTACACGTGGCTTCTTTGAACGCTAAGAAGGATACTCCGGCTGCCGGTGACAGTTTTGTAAACCTATTCTTTCGGTAAACCAGATCACATGGACACATGAATGTCTTCTTGACGGGACATGTGTCATCAATGATAGCTGTGTATGGTAAGGAGGCGCCCGAGTTGGACCGTCGTTGTGGGCTTCAGGAAAATGCAGATGAACTTAAATTTGTACGCCACGCGTGCAGCGTTGATCTGAATGGTTTGATGCCTGAGAAGACTTGAAAAATAACCCGAAAGCTATTTCGGTTCAGATCTTTACATCGCGCTACATGATGCGGTCGAAAACAGCGCAAAAATTTGACTCATGTCATCCACCTCAACGGTTGGCTACTAGGACGCCATTAGTGCACGCGTGAGTAAACCGAAGTCTTCGTGAAACTTTATGCTTGAAAGGCCGAAATGCTTGGGGCTCGTGAGACAAATTGTCTGACCAACTTCCAAGATCGCAACTTTCAAACAGCGTGGTTGTTAACGTAGTTTTCCGCTTTGATCGTTTTACGACTGTCGTGCGTCCTACGGAAAGTAAGTGACCAGGTTCCCGGTCCTCATTTTCATCCTTCCGTTGCCTTCTCCTCCCAAGTTCGAAATTTTCTCGGTGGCGACCGTGAGCCTACCTCTCAAAGAATGACTCAGCCATTCAAATTATGCCGGAAAGGGTTGTTCTTCCGATGGACGTTGAATCCCATGCGCAACGGAAGCTCGACATCTTTTGTTTTTTGGAGCCTGTCACCGCGTGAATTTTCCATCCTTACTTCTAAAAGCCGAAATTTTGTTTGTGCGCACCTTAGCGTGCCTTACGCTCTATTAGTGCGCGCGAATTTTTGTATTTGGTCGTGTCTGCGGGAATTGTGGATCTTGAAACTGATCGTAGCTCGAAGGCTCAGTGGACTTCTGGGATTAAAGGCTGTACTTTCGAAATGTCTTTTCGTGTATTCCTATTTGATATCAGGCGCGTATCACGTCGACTTTGTCCCGAACAGTAGCACCATAGTCCTAACAGAAAGTCGTGAATTTGCAATATTCGATATTCGTTCGACACTATGGGGTTGATGATAGTGAAGTAATCACTGTGAGGTCTCCAGTTGCCGTGGGAGACCTTATACGTCTTGAGTAACCGTGACGCTAACGAGCCTTCTGAAAGTTGAGATATGCCCAACTGAAATATACGCTCTAATTCAGCCTCGGCCATCTGTCGACATTCTGGGTGTAGTCTTTGTAAGCAAGAAAAGATTGAGTGGCAACGTATGATATTGTGATGTATAACACGGTGTGCTGGGTCGTTCTTGAAGATGTAGGATAATCCAGACAACAGCGCAAAATCAAGAATGTCATAAACGCTTCTCCAGACGGCCAGGGTGAAGAGACCAGCTTTCAAACCTCAGAGGACGTCAGAAAGGATGATCAAGACGGTCGAACTTTCAAAAATTTTACTGGGAAAATTACGGTGAAGGTCCTCTCTCGCGCTGAATGTAAATTACCTGAACACCTAAAATAACCAACAGATAACGTCGTATGAACTTGAGCAGCCAAGAACGAGTTTGGAAATGGCCCCCCTCTCAGAGGAAAATGTGCTCTTTAAGACAATAATATATAGACGAGGAAGCGACTATGTCAAGCAACGTCATAGAAGGACGTTTCAGAGGAGATGCAATGATCGTTATAAATGGAAGTACAACCCTTCTGTACATGCGGTCGCAGTACATAATTCAGCATGACTGTTCACAACACGTCACAAACCAGAATAATAACAAATTTGGGACGGAATTCGGGTAAACAAACTGAACATGCTTCAACATAGGCAATGTTCCACATAAAACCTAGAAAAACAAAGAGATGAACTTAATGTTAGCAAGACCAAAATTGTGCTTAACCGTCCCAATATGCGAAGAAATTTGGATTGGCATTAAGCAACATTTCAGCAGTGGTGCGAATGACGGTGTTACGGAGGGGGCCCAGGGGAACTTTCGATATCACTTTGGCAATCATCACAAACTGTTACGGTTACAAAGGTAAGAACGGTCTCAGCTCTGGGTGCACTCATCTAGCATTCTCGCAGAAATATTATGAATGGCTTACCGGCAACAGCTGTCTTCTTTTTGAGCAACCTAATTTTCACCACGGATATAAGCGAATGCAACGGTTACGTGGACGCCGTTCCTTGTACAGGCTGTGGCACTGTAAATTAATTTTGCTTCCTAGCAGTTAATGAAATGTTGAAATGCACTGGAAGAACAGCGTTTGTAATGCATGTTTTAACCTCGACAACCAAGGCCATTTAGTAGAAGCATCGCTGGAGAGTCGGTTAAGCGATGGGTGGGCATTCTCATAAGGCATTGGTGTAACTCTGAGTTCCACTTGTGGTGGCAATCAGTCAAGGTTGGAGTTTGTTTTACTGGTGAGTGATAAGAAATCAATTCAAACCCGGTGTTAATTGAAAACCGTCAGTCGGTTGTTTGAAATCGGTGATTTGTACCCGTTAGGCCAGTAAAGATGGTCGCCGCTAGTGGCTGACCTGCCGAATTGACAGCAATGACTCTGGAGTGTGCATGGCTGGATGCAATTTCTTGCTCCGCACGTTACCACTACCTTGATAGACGGTGCATGTATTTTAAACGGGCGACTTTTGAAAGCAGCACTCTGCAACACTAAATCGTCAATAGGTAGCCGGCAGAGTCCCAAAGTGATATGCAAGCTCTGAAGTGAATTAAATGGGTACGCTATCGGAGATATCGGCACGAACACATGCAAAAGTAAGGTGCAGCTGGTGGTGATTCTCCACAAACACTCTTTGTCCGACTGTGATTTCACTGCAGTGTCATTTGTTGTTTAAGAGATTGACAGCGGTCCGTTTTCCATCGCAGTTGTGAATGGTTTGCGTAGCCTGTTATGAGAGGCCGCAATTCCTTCAATGAGTGTGCCCGTTGATAAAAACAGTAAGCTGCCTGCCTACTTCCTCGCGACCGGCCGGCATCGATTTTTAGTGGAGTTATGAGTCAAGTTAAATGACGGTCTAAAATGACGAACGAAACCAAGAGCTGGACTGAACAGGGACAAATGATATTCGTGCCATGTTTGTTGTTTTGGGAAAGTGGTTTGGGTGTTTTGAACGTAGCCGATGCTACGAAGCAACGGAGCTGAAATTTATTCCATATTAGAATATTTTAATTTGCTACCGAGCTATCGGTGTAACCAACACGCGAATATCGTGGATTTTATTTAACAAAGTTTCATTTTTCATGAAGTCAAACAATTAAGTAGAGCGTGACCCGAGGAAATGACACAGAGAGCAAAAGTATTGCAAAATGGGTGTAACATAGTAGTCGGTCATTTCTACTCCGACCGTCAACAGCACTTACATACCAACTGTGGGGCAAATTGAAACTACAGCGTTCTTCCGAAATAAGAGTTCGAACAACAGTCCTGTGAAACGAATCAAGATAATCCAGCGTAAGCCAAAAGCTTAGTAAGCCATACACACGACCTGCACAAACTTCAGCTAGAGGAGCGTCGACAGCACAGCATGTTCTGTTACGCAATTTATATTTAATCCGCGCGCGCTCGCTTGTTTCTGCCGCGTGCTGCATGAGAACACTACAGATAGAGGTAATCAGTGGACGATCGATGCATCAGAAATGTAATATGTCCAGCGGTTCTAATGTTCGTGAGAATCCGACTACTCCGTCTAACTATGGGTGTCCTTTGGTTATAAAAACAGAGATTCCCACTAATCAGTTCTTACAACATTCGCTCTCTATGTCGAAGTTGATTTCGTACGCTAACAATGGTCACAAACGGGATTTTTGGTTCGTGAACGTTGGATTTTTAATTAGTCATATTTCTTTTATGTGGCCAATACATTTTATTTGCGGCACATTATGATTTTTCAAGGTCGGTTCTCCTTTTGAAACTT
>QNGE01000308.1:0-24187 GCA_008508345.1 Paragonimus westermani
TACACCTTTGGTCAAAAAATCCGTCCCCAAACTTTCCTGATATCTTCCCTAATTCGCCCATAAAACTGAATCTCTAATTGTTGCTATCAAGAGAAGAAAGTGTTATTCGCAAATTCTCCAATTGTCCGCCGTTGTTTGCGCGGACTCCGCACGATTTTGCAGCCAGGGGCGGTTGCAATCGCCTGCAAATTCCTCTTTTTCTAAAACACGGAAAATGTCGATATATCGATCTTGAGTCTTTATAACAGGTCAAAGAGGTTCCTGGATTTCGATCACTCAAGTTTAGCCAGTCATAATCCGAGTTATAAAGCAGTTGATTTATATAAATTGTAGGGCACACATGAGCTTAACAGTTCAAACATGCGTTCAGGAATACAGTTATCGCGATAAACAGCACTCTACTAACCATGGTTTTGTTGATGAAAGGAAGTTCCTTTCTCTCAGACCCAATGAAGTAAATTGTTTGCACCCTAACAGCATGCATTGAGAATGGTTGTGAATCAATGACATGTTTCATCTCCCTTTCCTGAGGCATTTTGCTCTGTAATTAAATGAAGTATACGTACGAGTGCTGACGTTAGATAACGCTTAGCTGCTCTGAGTCTATTGGCTGCCCTCCTACAATTCAGCATGAAAACACTTTCAACTTACTCCGGACCAAAATTATTTGGTGAAAAGGTTTTAACATCTAGTACATTGACGGTGGTTTCCTGTGATTCCTCAGCACTACTGACGCCGGAATTTCTGCTTTTTATCATCTCGCAACAAAGAACTTCACTAACGTCTTACCTGTTCATAACGAGGACATGAAGTGAGACACTTTTAAATTAAACAATTGAGGTCCGTTATTGTGGCACTCTCAAGGTCAGTCATCTTCATATGACTGAAACACAAGACATAAGTACAACCCGAGTCCGAATTAAAATCAGTAAAAAAGTTATCATTTGTTCCGCTCATCACAGGAACTCATCCATGATCTGATGCTGCTTTTTATTACAGGTAGGCATTTCGTGTATCGCCAACCTTTTTGAGCGATTGATACGCCGGTTTGAGGCAGGGCTGCTTTCGGAATGAAATCTTTGTCATAGGTTTCTCAAGCCAGTGACATGGAAAACCAGAAGCTAATAGCAAGTGGTCACTATGCCCTAATGATGGTCTGATGATCGCTCCGTCTACCAAGTGAGCTTCGTTGGTGATAACCAAATTAAGCAGAGGGAATCTGTACTGGACAGTGCCTTGTGTGTTGTTTGATATGTTGTGTCCGGGTTTTCTCATGGATCAACATCGTCAAGCATCCCGAAAATTTGCGACCAGATTATTCATGGGAAAAACAGCTAATCAGCTGATTTTGGGCATGTTGAAATCACCTATAATAAGATGGTAGAAAAGCTGTATAGGCGAGAGGCGGCCTAAGGCGGCAGGAATAGCCTCGTCGTCGGATGTGCGGCATGACGGCGAACGTCGAATAACACCGATTGGGAGCGCGTCACTACTACAGGGTTGGAGTTTAAGCCATTTGACGTTACATTTTTCTTGGAAAGCAAGGTCCCTTATGACAGTCGGCACTGAAAACTTGGCCTACGGTGCCTCCACGGTTTGAATCTGTTCGGCACGGCAACTACTAGGAAACATGCAGTTTATCTCCGTTAGTAGCTGAGGAAAACCAGGTTTCTGTAAAAGCGAGAATGTGAAGGCTGGTGTCGCGGGTCATCTGTTTGATTTCTGGCATTTCGTTTAAAAGGCTCAGACAAAGATTACACACGTACTTGAGGGCTACCTTGACTTACTCTTTACGAAAGCTGGCAGGAGAACATAAGGAAGAATCTGAGAGAGCGTACCCATTTGCAGGAGGAAAATCGTAGACGGCAGGGAAGCTTCTTGCATCTTCTTGAAGAGAAACGGTTGTTTTGTCATATCCTGAGCGCATTTGAGTGCCTCTATGAGATACTTCATCCGCTTTTATCGGTCCAAGGTGGGCGGTCCTCGAACCGACTTCGTTTCTGGGGCAACAGAGAATGGTTTGGGGTTTCGTATACACGAAAATTCTGATGGCAATTTAGAGTGGAAGAAAACTTAGTGAGAAATTTTCCCAATCCAACCGAAGAAACTGCTATTGGATCGAGCCAAGTGTGAGACTTCCTGATTGCAGGAGATGACCTCGGCGGATTCATAGGGTTATATAACTTAAGTACAAAGTGATTTCCAACGGAACCTATTTGAGGTGGAATGTGGCAATTTGCACCACCCTTGGTTATCACTCCTCCAGACCCACGCAGCTTCACAGGTGGTTGGCTATCCAGGAGGATTGTAAAATCTGCCCCTATTTCAGGTGTAACCGCACGGGATGATCTGTTTGGAGACACCGGTCAAAACTTGAGAGTGGGGATAAAAGCTTATTTTGGATTAGAGTTTGGGGTCAGCTTCAAAGACCGACGTTGTTCTAGCAAGTTAGGAGCATTTCTACCGTTCTTGCAGCTAACAATTCACTAACAGTAGTTTCTTTAATTTTTGCCGTTTCATCTGACCCATCCATGTGTTCACTATCACCAGTAACGTCTTAAGAAGCCCACGTGAGTTCCTTGAAGCCTTGAACAGAAGTCTGTTGGCTGAAGCCAAGTTCGGTACATCCAGTGGAAGAAAGTGCCTGCTTTGCCTCCTGAGTAGGTAGTAGCCTCAAAACTTCAAAAAATGGGCGCAGCCACGAGCAATTTCAAACCTGGAAAGGCGAGCACTATATGCTTACCCAGAGGACTTGAATCTAAACGGGTACCAGATAGGGCTTTCTGTGTTTTACCCAGAGTTACTTCTACTGTAGCAATGTGTAGTGTAGCGACACTCTCAGATGCCTTGCTGCCACACTTGAACGCGTCCTGTTTCTATTCACTGACGGTGGCAAGCAGCAGCAGAGATAGAGGCCGTGGCTGGGAGTGGCTTTCTTGAAAGATATGGCTTAGATATATAAGTGCTCCTTTGGGGAAGAGGATAAGGTGTGCTGGTATTCATCAACACCAGTACGCTTTGAATAGCATCAGTGAATGTGCTGATTTTTCAAGATCTGTTGCGTTATTTTGGGATTGCTGAGCTTTGACTGATGCTGAAACGTTGTCCTACGCTTTGCTCTCTTCCTTAAATAAACTATATTACTCATCTTTGTTCTTACATCATCTATTGTGACCGTTTCACTCACTCCTATTTAGTCCCAGCCCCGCAACCTTCTGAATGCTGAAATTAGATATTTTTTCTGTATTTTTTCTTGAGAAACTTATGATTCTCGTCGTTTCTCGACGTAAGAACAATCATTTTGCTCTGACCCAACCAATGACCATTTGTTTGAGTGAGCTCAACCCGTTTTATCGTCATCCGTTGTTGATCGGTGCCCAGTGCCGATTTGTTGTAAAGGCACATTATTCGCTTGATTTCTGAGGAGTTTCATGTTCGGGCGCAGAGGTCTTAAGTGGCGGCGCCAAGAATGCTCATCAAACGCCCTGTGAAGTCGCTGACCTAGGCACAGACTGTGATGTCGCGCCCATAGCCTCGAAGAAGGGCCGTCAGAACAACTTGGAAGAACAGACCGAGTCCAGCCCCACCACCCTCCTCATTTCTAGGCATTCTTTCCCAGGTTCCTCCTCACACCATTCTTTCTGTTTTCTCGCGAAATCCGGCAAGGAAGTAGCTTTCAAATGCATGTATACGAACAGTCTGAGTTTGTATAACAAATTACTGGAAATCAGACAGTTAACTCATGACACCCAACCCCACATGTTCGCCTCCACGGAGACCCGCCTTACGGGTGATATGAGTGACAATGAACTGAGTGTCCCGGGGTAATCTGTTTACCGGGTTGACTCTGTCCGAGAGAGAATGAGGGGTTCGGCGATTTTCCATCAGCAGTGTCTTCCGACACCCACGGTTATTGGTGGCTTCCAGTCCTATGATAAATATGACGCTCTGTGTCTTCGACTACCACTGCGTGGCCAAGACTCACTCCTAGTGGGGGTTATTCATCGTTCTCCTTCATCAGACGTCCCCGACGACGACACCCTTCTGGTAAGCCTGGAAAACTTCCTAGGCCTACAACGGTTTACTCATTTGCTTATTATGAGTGACCTTAATGCACCCAAGATAAACTGGGCATTAGTTTCTCACCAGGACTACGAAAGCGGATTTTCGGCTTCCTTATCGACGCTGATACGTCAGAAGACGTGGTCACAACATGTCACCGCCCCAACGCGCCACCGTTTTGGTCAGATTCCCTCTCTGCTCGACTTAGTTATCACTAATGAGAGCCACCTGGTAGACAGAGTGATCATCAAGCCGCCACTTGGACACAGTGACCACTCTCTGTTAGCCTTTGACCTCATCTGTTACTGGTTACAACAACCAGCAAAAAGGTCTACCGTTCGAAACTCTGATCAGGCAGATTTTATCGGCCTGTGAACCTACCTAGGTTCACTTCTTTTTGACTTGGACTCTGTGGACCAGAACTACCACACGTTTCACAGCGCAATTCAGAAAGCAGACGACTTACTTATACCGCGCAAACTGTGCATTTTCTCTTATCGGCCACCACATCCACGTAGGATACGTCGTCTTCTCGATGACCGTTCCCAATTATTCGCGGAACATAAGCTTACAGTAAACTCAGAGGACCTAAGCGCGTTCCACACTGTCCGAAACAGGTGTAGGCGGGAAATCCGCGAACACACCAAACTCGTACAAGGGAAGATCCTCACAAGAGCCCGCGGGAACAAAAACTTCTTATTTCAGCATATGCGACGACTAAGAAAGAACATACCTTCCGCAATTTCTTTACGACTGTCCAACGGGGAGACTTCGTCTGATTTCCTAGTTGTGGCCGAGTTGTTCAAGGAGTAATCCTCGGCAATCTACAACGTCGCATCCCCGAGCTGGCATCCTGTACTACCGTTGCAGACGTTCAGGCAACCACTCGTGACCGCTGAGTTTTATGTGCTAGATGTTGAAGACCTTTTACTCAAGGTTAATCCATGCAGTGCAATGGGTCCTGAGATGATCCATCCCAGAATACTCAAGGAAGCAGCTGTTTGTCTGGCTGAACCTATTTATAAGCTGTTTGAGCAAACACTCCAGACTGGCATCCTTCCTAACGCATGGAAAGAGGCGACGGTCACACCCATAGTTAACGTGGGTGACCGGCACTCTCCGACTAGTTATCGGCCAATCGGCCTCACTAGCATCTCGTGAAAAATAATGGAGCTCCTACCAAAGCGAGCCATACTCAATTACTTTTTATCAAATAATCTTTTCTCCCTCACCCAGCATGGTTTCCTTCCTAATCGGTCGTGCGTCGCAAACATGCTTGTTTTCATGGATAGTCTGACGGAGGCCGAAGACAACAGACTCATCTCTGACGCTATTTTCATGATTGGTGTCTTGTACAATTAACAATTATGTGTACGCTATGTAGTTCACGTTGAAATGTGTGTACTGATCACGCTTATCCGAGCGTGTTTCTCACAAATGGGTTGAGAAATATACCATTATTATTATTATTGTATTCTTTGATTTCGCCAAGGCTTTTATCCATGTCCCACACGGCCCCCTGAAACGCAAACTGAAAGCTTACGGTACTCAAGTAGAGGTTTTTCGCTTAATTGTCTCTTTTCTTGATAATAGAACTTTGTGAATCAAGACCGGATTAGACCTTTCGTATCCCTCTTCCATTTCCGCGGGAGTTTCCCAAGGGTCGGTGCTAGGTCCTTTGTTATTCCTCATTCACATCAGCGACCTTCTAAACAACATTTCCAGCAACTTCTTCTCATACGCAGACGACCCAAAAATCTGGAATGCCACTGATCCCAGTGCACTACAAATTAATCTTGACGCGATCAAGCGCTGGTCGGACGATTGGAGTCTCCCACTAAATGACAATAAATGTGCTCACATGTCACTCGGTGGAGATTCTTGAAATGCTTTCATGATTCATAGCGCATCTGGCACAGTAGATATCATGAGAATCGATCTGGAGAAAGATCTGGGCATCTGGTTGTCGTCTAACTTATCCTTCACGTATCACCATGAGATGGCGACAAAAAAAGATTTGCCGCTCTTATGATGATCAGGCGCACTTTCCCCTGCATGGAAAAGAAAGCTTTTCAAACGCTTTACGGGATTTATATAAGACCGCTCCTCGAGTATGCTAGTTAGGTCGTTTGTACCGGCCTGTTGAGCATGTCCAGCACGGGACTACCAAGGTTGTCGCGGTGATTTAATACTCGCACACTTCTTCTTTAGAGTAGGTCTAGTAGAACAGTCCTTCACTGTAGCAAATAGTGACGACCGGCGAGGACATAATAGGAAGCGTTTCAAGCTTTGTTCTAGCACCTTACTTAGGCAGCAGTTCTTTTCTTACAGGGTTATCAACTACTGGAACAACCTCTCATCTGAGGTCGTTAGCAGCGCTTCTAGGGATTGTTTTAAAACTTTGCTTGATTCTCATTCACCTAAAATTACATTATTCGAGTAATCTTACTTTGTTCTTGGAGTTCACTGTTATCCCTGAAAGCGGTGCTACTCCCTGTTTTCAATGATCGGCTTTCACATCAACAGGTGCCTGCTGGTACTGAGCAAGGAAAACCGGCTCGATCCGGGAACCATGGGCCGCTGCCTCAAACCCGTGTATCAATCGCTGAGTCTCTGACACAGTTTTCCTCTACGTTGATCCAATTAGTACCGTTTTGAGGATAGATTATCCGTGTCGTTGAATATTGAGCGGCAGTCAACGGACCAACATATTACGCGTGTGTGCGATTGGGAACAATTAGGCGACGGCCGACTCAGCTGCAATCGCTCGAGATTTTCAGCCCGCCAGTAATACTGGGCCACATGTGCATCACCGTGTTATATGTGAATGAAAACAGCAGATGTTAATCTTATCAACAACGATAAATAATGGTGGAAATACGTGGGTTAAGGAGATAATGGAAACGGAGCAATAACTGATCAGATGATAATCGACGAGACAAATGCGTAAATCCTTGAGGAGAACTGCTAGAAGTTTGCTAGTCGGCGCATCAAAAATCATTTATAACAGGTGCAACATGAAAGCACAAAAATTTCACGAAAAATTTGGTTTACCTGCTTTTGCGGGACACGCGGCGATTACAAACTTTGTCCAACCCCTTGGCAGTTGTGAGCTCCATATATTTCACCATGTTACAGTAATCGGAGTAGGGGAACCATCACTTCTTTCTCATCATCAAGAATCAAATACGAGTGACGTGGGATTGCAGACACCGTTGACTTGCACAAAAATCTCCTCGATACTTCAACGAGATCAGTATCGAATCGTTTTCCAGCGAATTCAAGTTCGTTCCCAACAACACATAACCTGCTGACCCAATAGAATTCGCCGTTTCATTCATGCGCGTTACTCTGCACGCATTACACAGGTCGCTGGGAGGTGTATAATGGGTGTTTATTAGTAAATCCAGCAGGACGACCTCATATGAGTTTTACTTAGAACACATACTGTGTTGATCCCGGACGTCTGATGGTTGTTCGAGCAACGCCTAGTCTTCTCGCGCCGTCTATCAATATGCTGGGTCCAGGAGAGTTGCATATTTGAGCAACGAGTGTCTATAAATTCTGAGTCCGTCAGACAACCGAATCTGGTCCGAAAGGGAAGATGGTCGTAATGGCGAGTTTCTTATTAATCAGGTGATAATGTTCAAAAACAATATGATAAACCGATTTGTACGAGACAGCAACGAACCTCGATATTGAATCCACCAAATATATAAGTTCCGAGATTAACGGTTCGCGTAAATATGATCATATGCGACAGTCACTTAATGGCGAGACGGTCAAGCGAAAATTAAACCAGGGTACGTATAAACAAAGGACCGGCAAGGGAGAGTGAGGAAAAAATCTTAGAGGAAACAGGTTTCTACAAGCAAACGGTATCGAGATTTAACAGTACATCGAGATCAACATTCACGGGGAAATGGTTTGTCACACACGTAACTTGAATGGTCGTGTCAGACTTCAGAATAGGCTCGTGATCAGTATAAGGAATTCCAACGTAAGGAGAGGAACCAATGAGGAAGAAATAAATAGAGCGGGAAACGTGGTTTCAACGTTCTATCAACACACAAATATCATCAAACACTCAGGCCAGCAGCTACTTCAACATACAAAAGATGAAGAGGTTCATAATTCACGCAAATTTTTCCACATATTAATCAAATTCTACTCATCCTCGTAGCCACCAGGATTATCAGTCTCATTATTCTCCAGACTATGATTAATAGTGGCCGATATCAACGGGTTACTCAATATTTTACAGAACCCTCCATTCAAAAGTGTGAAAAAAGTACCCCTCTTGTATGGCTCACACAATCGCATTGAAAACCTCGATTCACTCCTTCTGTTCCTCCCCCCGGTCAAATCTCCCTTGTCAGCGACCCAACAACTTTTATGTTACGAAATGTGGATTTCGGTTTAAACGCCGGTCTTTAAAACAAGTTGACGTGAAAATCCGTGAGGAGCCTTGATTACCAACTGATAATTGTTCTAGTGGTAGCTACCGGCCACCCAGTTATCCTCAAATACCGAAACGACTAATTCACGGCGTCATATATATCATTTATTAGCGGAAATATATTAACGTCACATAATCTATCAAAAACATTTTATGCACATTATTCGTCATATTAAACGTGTTCACTTCAAATTTTCCTCTTCAACGTATGAGGTTGCTATTTTGTCGGTCCATAAGTATTTCATACGTGTGGACGCATTCCCGCGCTTAACTCCAGCCAATCACTTGCCGACTCTCAGCCTGTCCCGACTCTTCTCGCCAAATCGGACTCATTTCAACACTCTTCCGACGGCATTTATATCAAGTAGTGGCAAAATCGATAGACAGATTGAGAATAACGCAACGTTAAAAGCGATTTGTAACGCCCATCGTTTCAACCACCTCGGGTGGCCTTCCTCAGGAGTGTTGTAATCGATCCCGATAGAGGAATCATTGTTTTTGTTTTGTCCGTAACAACTTGGTGCTGCTGTGTGACCGTTCCCAGGAAGCATGGTCTGTCTATAAGATAAGTCAGAATGAGATAATATTGCAGTGTGGTTGGGCTGGAGTGGATTTGTGTTGAAGATCGTTCGGTCTGTAATAGATCATGCAACAGCATTTATAACTTGAACGGCGGTCGGTCGGGACCAGCCGGTCGAAATGGTTTTCACATGCCATGTCGTTTGTTTGGGGTGGATGTTGGCTAGGACAACTTGCCTGAATACTTTCTGCAGTTAAACAGCTTAATAATGTAAGTCAAGGCCGTGCAGAGTAAAAACAGATGGGCTAGTCAGAACCTAACACACCGGTTGTCCAGAAGCATTCGTTATTGTGAACGCTTTGGTTGCCTATGGAGAGAGCGTTTTGTTCCCACCGAATCAATTTTGCTTAGCCATGAAGAATTTTGTTTGTCTTCTTCTGCGCGTTGGCCAAGGACTCCACAATGTTTGTCTCAGAAACAGCTTCATAATACTCGACTCCAGCTGTGATCCCTAAAAGTTGAAGCAGGTTAGTCGCACACCATTTGGTTGGTGAGAATGCGTGCTGTTCTCCGGAGAAAAGCTTGCGGTGTGGAGTTATTTAACCACTGTCCGCTTGTTGGACGCACTAGTATTCTGCATCGTATCCTGGTAAAAGTCGGCCTGTTGCTGGCAGGCGAGCGGCAATTGCCAGATTTATAAGCAGGGCTTACGTTGGTGTCTTTCCATGTAGTTTTGAAGGATCCATTAGGAAGTGCTGACTCAAAGGTCTTGTTGCAAGGATTTGCCAGCGCGTTTTATTCTTCACCCACCCTGCTCGGTTAATTGGTTTGAACTTACCAAAGTGCATGAGATGAACACTGAGAGCAAACCGTATACCTCGAATGTTTTTAATGGAGATCACGGCAGGTTTCAGGTTTATCTATCACGAACTTGATAAATATCTCACCGTTCTGACTGGTTCCGGGACATGGTTGTACGGCGGTTAGTTGTGCACAACGTTCTGAAAGACGTCGGACGGCTGATATCACAGACGAGTGTGTAGGATTCTCAGTAGTTACCGCGCGTGTGCTCTGTAAAACAAACCCTCGATCACTGTAAGTACCGGGCAATCCAGCCTGTCACTGTAGAAGAATAACCGAAACTTTCTCAGACGAACAAAGTGGGTTCGAGTAAGATTGTGATGTCGCTACTCTTTGCCAAGCTGTTGCCCCTAATTACATGTTGGCTCAAAGACCAGGATTAGCGGAATATCATTTACAATCTTGGGTTAAGATGGTTGAGTGATTCAGTTCCGCATATGGTCCAACAAGAAGAGGTCAATGACGGGTGGAGCCTTGTTTGTGCTTTAAGGTGATAAGCCAGGGAGCATTGTGTTACCAACGATGATTTAACAAACTCTGCATCAAAAGCCTGCCGCAGATGAGTTCGAGTTGCTCTCCGAGCGTTGGAATCATCAACAATGTGGGGACGGTGGAACCTTTTGACAAACGCCTTTCCCATAATCCATCTTCAAACGAACACAATTATATGCCACACTTTAATAAATATGAACGGACTGGGTCGTCCAACTTGTCATACTAAGAACAAAGCACCCATCCACGTTCCAAACACCTACCCCCAATCATTCCAGACACCGGATAGGTCTGAGTCTCGTGGTGAAATACAACTCTCCACGTGAATGCAAGTGACGGAACTTTTCAACGCTTTGCAGGCCAAAAACAGCTTTGACAGTATAGCACACCAGGGCTCCTGCTTTTGTACTATTTGGCCGAAACTCAACTCAGATCACAACCCCCAACCGACCGAAAAATATAGATACATGACCTGATGAAAATTGGCTTGGAATCGCATTAACTAGGACCTTATCGCCCCAGCTTGAATTCGATCGTTTCCACCATAAAGAAAACCAATGGAACATTCAAGCACAGCTTGATGATGTTTGCAACCAGGCTGTTGAGTTGTCCCTTACATCGCATTCCACCTTGGAACAGTTCACATCTGATCGAGCCGATTGCTGCTATCAATCCACACAACCGCTGTCTAGTTAAACAACCTGACCACTTTCAGACATTTTCATCCTTTGAGAGCGCTTCATGAATGTGATGACATTCTTCTGATAGGTTTGGATGGAAGATCAGAAGTAGTCATTTTGATGAGAGAACACTACACTGATGAGCTGTTGTCATTCCAGTTAGACAGTAGAAGATTCATTGAAACTGTGGGGATAAAGAGGACAAGTTGATGGGGTTCAAACAATGGATTGTCTCAGGCAAATCCTGAACAACGCAGGGATTACTACAACTGGGTTTGAACAGAGGAACCAGAAACAGTTTGGCAGAGTAGTTTCACGAGTTTCACTGGTCCCTTGAGGAGCTGCAAGCAAAACAGTTGTATATCTTACCTATGAAGTGTTCCGAAGTGCAGCGGTGTCACAGGATGTAATGCTCCACGGCAGACTCGATCTAACTTCCACATCCAGATTGTTGTCAATGTGTTCCGATTTCACGAGCTGCCGGAATAGTGATGGTACGCGAGGTGTGTTGAATGTTGAAACCATTGGCAGCAGTAGGAATCCTGTGAGGGTTGCACCACTTTATATAAAAATAAAAAGGTAGACTGTAATGAGAAAAAGAGAAGAACAAATAAGATAGAGGTATAGAAGTAACAACTTTGAAAATAAACGAGGCTGTATGTGTCCGACTGCCGATAGCCACCTCAAGATAAGTGAAGCGTCTGGCCGCTTTTTGAATAAATTGGCCTCTGTTGCTAGGACAATATGCACCGATGGTGTATTCCATAACGAACAAATCGGAAAGCAAATAATTTCGATCACAGAAGAGGCTACCACATAGTGCAGAAGACTTGCACCCTTGATCCTTGAGTATCAGTGTATCCGCGACTGTGATAAGGTTGTTTGGGAGTGGTTCGGGAATTGCAGGATTTTGCATGTCACTCTGGGGTTGCCTGTCAATTGCCTACAGGTTAGAAGCCTTGACAGACGATCTCCACATGACAGGGAAAGGAGGCTTTCAGCTCTCTTGGTGACCTTCCTCTGGATCGTCTCTGAAGCAGTTACGTCATTCTCCTAGTACGGTCCACATGCCTAGATATGTAGATGCATCAGTGAACTAACCAGTACTTTCTTGTTGCGCGGGATGGTATCGATCAAAAAACGCCCGAGAACCCGTCTGAGCAATGCTAGCTGGCTAGACCTTCTTCACCAGAAGTGTGAGTTTAATGCCAAAGAAAGGGCGCGATGTAACAACCAAACTTGGTTGCGCTCGTGACGGACACCGACCAAGGTAGCGCCACCGATTCGGTGTTCTAATGCTGCGATGACGAATGTGCATAGTATTTGCTTCGGACGTCCAGAATGTCAGTCAGTTTTCCACCCACCACAGATAACAACATCCAAACCTCTCAGGAACTTCTATGTGGCTTTACCACTGTGCGAAAAGCGCCGAAGCCCCGTATTGTCGCCATGCATCACAACACTCACACCTAGGAGGTCGCTAACCTAAGCTAAGAATAATGACGGACCAGGTAGATAGCCTTTTGGTCTGACATTCGTGGGGTTGAATGGCTTGGGTAGATCGCCATTAACCCTACTTTTGTGTGTGATAGATGGTTGAGCCACAGGCGAACCTCATTGCGTAATTCCAGATTGTTTAGTCTGTCCACACTTGAACCAATTCAGTGAACGCTTTTGTTCAGGTCAAGAACGCACCGTCATCGGGGGGAGTACTTTGTCAGGTTCTGTCTACAAACAAGCGGCAACCAATACATGGATACCGCATGAGTGAACACTTCTGAAACAGTGCTGCTTAACTGCCAACGGTGGTAGGGTATTTGAAGGGATCCTTTACGAAACCATCTTCAATGCTGTCCACTGTCTCTGGCAGGCTAGGTAGCACAGCAATCGGTCTAAGATTACTAGCGTTCGTCTCAACCCACCGTTGTTCACAGGGGAGATGACGTCATACCCCAAGTAGAAGGAACGCAACCGGTAAAATGGGAGTGCCCAGACACTCGCTGCACGCTTAACTGCGTCTCATTAGGTACATAGTGCGGTATACGGGTTTGTATGACAATGTTCAGTAGAAATTGTGGAGCCAAAACGTCCACAGTCATACACGGCTTACAGAGTCCGCTTCGGATCAGCCAGCTACAGTGGTCGGATCAAGAAGACGCCTGTACGTAGCACTCACCACTGGCGGCTTACGGTGAACCACCTGTGGTTTTACTAGCGCATCGCCTACCTTTTGTAAACCCAAAGGAAAAATGCCAGAAGCGTATGCTTGAGGTCCTAGTGTCCAGCCGGCCACTACTAGTCAGCCAATTTACATAATGCTGTAAGAGTAAAAACCCTCTATCTGAGGAACTAGACTCTAGTGGTAAGATCTCAACTGGGAAGAAAAATGTCGAAAATAGGAAGCAAAAAGCGGTTCACCATAGCAGTACGCTTCTTTGCTGCAGAAATGGCAAGAAAGAACAGAAGTCGAGGTTGAACTAACATGGCACACAGAACATTCGTCATACAGCGTGCCAACAAAACTGAAGGAGAAGAAGAAGAAGAAGGACGTAGAACACCACAGAGACCTATAATTCTGAAAGGGGAGCGACTGCGTTCCCAAGCGACGTGGTCGTCAGTTTGTACGAACGAATGACTGTTATAACTAACACTACCCAACTCACGGTTCTCGGTCAGATTTTTGGCCGATTAATAACAAATTAGCAGGAGTTTCCGAAATAATCCACAATGATGCAGATTTCAGACACAGACACGACATGCCCATCCGGAGACAACTGAGAGAAAGTAAACGTCTTATCTCCATCGATATTCCAACCAAAGTTGGGTGGTGTGGTTGTAGAAACCGTGGTCAGTACCTGAAGTTTATCTTCGTTGTGTGTACTAAGCGCACCACTAACTTCAAACAGAAGCACCCAGAACGTTGGAGCAGGTAGCCCGTCTGAGGCGTTGTAGACAAAAATAAAATGAACGTAGCTGTGTCTGAGACACAAACATGCCTCACGCCAATCACTGGGCCAAAATCATCGAAGGCCATCTACGTGACTGCGTATTTACCTCCACACAAATATAAAGTGATTTAGTTAAACGGACAAACCCACCTTTGTATCCAAACTCACCAGCCACCGTCTACAGCACCTCACGGCTAACAAAATCAAGGGCCCTGGCGAACTCAAATATTGGCGCGTATAGAGGCTAGGTGAAGCCCCCGGCACTGTTCACTAGTCTGTCGAGCGGCGAACGCCAAGTGGATTGTGTTGTGACTTGCCTGGACCCCTTACTGCCCCCCAGAAGCATTGACCTCCGAAATGTAAGCAGCGACAAGGTCAAGCGGGATTATTGCTAGCGTCTTTCTAGCGCAGCTTACCAGACTTATTTTCAGATAGCTATCGATAGACCGCTTGTTCCCTTAACTTTATCCAAACGTATCATCACAGTATCCGCGGCCTCTCATAGGATAGAGTTGGTCCCAGTTACAGTGAGCCAAATGAGTCAATGCATATTGTAAAATTGCCTTGCCGTTTTTCAGAATTTCACCCGGCAATCCATCTTTACCTGCGGCCCCTGTTTTGCAGTTACTAAGCAGTTCTTTGTACTTCAGTATACCCTGGGGCAAGAGCGAGTTAGTCTTCGCTAGCTTGTTGCCGCAGACTATTTGCGGTAACCCATCAGTAGCAGAAAGACGGTCTTGAAGGCTACTGGTGTTTGCGCCAGACATTCCCGCTGCTCATATGATGGGCTGGCAAAGACCAGACGTCCGCGTTTATCGGTGTTTCGGTAGACCAGACGGATGGACCAAAAACCGTCTTGTGCGAATCCTCGAACCCTTTGCGTTGTCGGTGTTGAAGCTACGTCGACATCAGTTCACTCCACTTCTCTCATGAGCAGCCCGTGCTTCCGCGAACACGCTCAGCCAGCTAACCGCCAACAGTCTCGAGTGCGACCCACTTGTCCTCATTGTTCAGGTCCATTTGGGACGCGGAAAATCTAACATTCTCTTCCCATATCAAGTTAGGAATAATTGCGTTGCTGTCTCCGAATCAATCCAGCCGTTTCTGGCAAAGAATACCGATCATTTGAAAGGCCGTTGCTGTGACATGTTCCACGAGATGTTACCACACATCCTCGGGGGCCATCGACACGGCGAGTTGTTCGGACAGACGGTGACTGCACGTTAAGAAACAGTCCTTGCCTATAACTTCTGCTATCGTTGGCAATCCAGTTACTGTCGTTCTTCGGATAATTTACACCAAACTGTCTTGCAGGCATAAATAATCAGTTTGATCCCTAGCGGTGTTGCCTACAACTTCGCGCATCTCTTGCTTGATGCGCACTTCGAGAATGCCACGTTGTCACATAATCGCTTAGTCAGTCGAATGGGGATAGTCGCCTAGTGGATGAATCCGCGTCGTGATGTCACTCGCCTACAGCTGAAATCGGATACCGCTGATAACCAACTCGTGAGTGCCATACGGGTGGAGCAGACAGTACTAGTTCTGGTGGGTACTGTCAGTGCTTTGTGGTTGAAGGACTTCAGGCAAGGCAACGGAACCACGCCCGACATGCGCGTTGAAGTCTCAGAACAAACAGTCGAGCGCTCATCGGGGTTGAGCAGATTACGATGGGCAGGTGAACAAGGAACGAGCTCTTCTACCTCTGGTGTTGCACGTAAGTATAAGCACCAAGAAATGTGGAAGAACTACCTCATCAGAGTCTCGGACGCATGGACACGATTAGACGGTCAGTATCGTGCAATTTGCATGTCCTCGGAAAACCGACGCGATCAGCCATAACGAAATAAGCATCGGGTTCCCGAACGCTGTCTGCCGAGCAGCCTATCCAGTGGAAGACGTACTCAGCATCTACTTCTCGGGGATTGCCTTGACCTACCCGCCCCGCTTCACCAAAATCTGCGACAACGATGCCATAGCGATACAGTTCCGTGGCGATCAGTGCAATGTGGTCTTCTGGACGTCTGACACTGCACTCATCCAACAACGCTCCTATCTCGCATGGCCCGATAGACAAGTTACTGAGTTCATGCTCGAGTCTCAGGCGGATATGAGGAACCTCCGTTTTGTGTCTTAAAGTCAATTGTTTGACAAGTAGGGTGAAATAAAGCAGGGTTCTCTCGGATGCTTCCAACCGGAGCCTCTGACTCGAAAACCCGATCGACGAGGCCACAGAATACAGCTTTTCTTGAGGAATCCTATCCGGAGGCAGTTACCCAGAAGTACGCCTACGGGCCGAAGATCGCCAATCATTAGACCAAGGTCACCAACCCTCAAATCTCTTCCAACCTTCGTCCACTTATGACACGCCTGGATGGAGAGTAGTTGCTGTCTGATTCGGCATTTTCAAAACACACTAGCCAGGTGTTGAGCATGCTTCCACCCTATCGTTCACGCTTCTAACAGTGTGATACGAGTGCACGGCACGCCCGGGTTTGGTTTTAAAAACAAATCCTCGTAGAAGTGGGCTTAAAAGATGACAGAATCTGCTCTGCTCCCTAGCTGGGCAACAAAAATGTAGGCTAATAGGGAACCGGGTGCTTATCTCACGAGGGAGATACTGATTGCGTGTGGCAGCTCCCCGGGAAAGTTGGCTGGAGTTCCAAAGAAGTATTGGACGCATTCCGACATGGAAATCTATGAGTCGCTTTGCATGAACGAAACTGCCGAAGACCTCCGAGTGAGCTCGTTGGATTAGTTCAATCTTCCGCCTTCAGCTTAATACCGAAATAGTAACGGACGAATTGAGAGCTTACACGGCTCTCTGAGGCCCTATCAGGATTGACAAAAAGCCGGACTCATTCACATCATTCAGCGGAAAGAAGATACTGAGAACGTGATTTTTAATTGTTTTTCACCTTAATCAAGCAGAACTGTTCCACGTAACAAAATGTACTTTGGTTCATTATGATAAACATTTGTGGCTGCAAACCCTCCACAGAACTTAATCGTTGGATATGAGCAACATTTAATATGTGGAACTTGCCCATGTTATTTGCTGCTTTATCCGAACGACATTTGCCCTGAACAACATTGTGAAGTAACACGTCTGGGAACTTATCGGGAACGAGTTTGTTGAAACGTCTGGGGGTACGTTTTACTTGTCGTCTTCAGTTCCGTCGAGAGACATTCTGGTAGGCATACTTTTGAGCACTGCGGTCGGTAACTGGCATTCTAGACACCAAGTGGCGACTAGCTGCCGAATATACCTTCCAGCGATCGACAAGCAGCTTGGGCTATTCCGTCTTCATATAACGTTGTGTATGACATGCTGTCCTAACGGGGCTAGAAATGATGAAGTAAGGTGAACATGGGTATATTCAAGTTGAAGTGCAAACAACACCATGAGAGTTGTGTTGTCTCTTTCCCACTGGTTTGAAGTACGTTGATCGATATGGAATGCCCCATCCTGTCGTTCCAGACTGCTATCCAGGATTCGAAACAAGTTATTTTTCACCGTTTGAGATAAACTTGTTATTCTTGATCTGCTGAATGAACTCCCGGGCTACGTTCGATAGCTCATCGATTGTATTCAACATGGCAAGTATGTTGCCAAATTGAATAAACCCATCCCAATGTTGAAATAGATGCCCCACTGTCTATGAGAAGAAGTCCATTTTCTGGGTGTCACTTTCAGATTGTACCAGAAAATGGGAGATCCAGACGGTGTAATAGGTAATTGGCGGGGCACCCTGGTTGCTAACAGTGGGTAGAAATCTTGTCCGAGTTGGCCAATTGCGACATTGACACCTCTTCTTTCCGGAATTATTCATGTAAATAATATCGGGGATCTTCAGTAGTTCATTAGGAAACACTTCTGGGGCGAAAGCGGACCAAAAATTGTCAGATCCGGTTACATTTTAGGATATAATTTGGAGAAAAAGAAATCTGGGAAACGCGGCTGGTGAAATGTCCTTCACCTAGTCACACGTAGAAGAGTTGAAAATGACATAGCCGACTGATTCATTATTGTGGATTGCGAAACCCATTAACTATGTTATATCTAGTTAATTTAAGCTATGCGTTCATACCAGTAGCTGGTCGGGCCAGTTGACTTATCGCACGGAAAACGTCTAGGTATCCAGTATGCGGTCACTTTGGTAGCTGCTCCCTCCAGTTGGCCTCATTTATGGACAAGGTTTTCACGAAACACATCGAGACTTCAGGATACACTTGCACTTGAACCATTCAAGGTACATTGTACTGGTCGCTTTCAATTCCATTAGAAGTCACTTTGATGATACTGTTGCAGCCGTAGGCCTGACCGACCCGCACTTCAGTGTGTATTCCGTCATGAAAATTCCGGGGAAGGGCTGATCGGAGAGTGATATTCATTATGAACACAAACATAGTGCATTTTTTCTGAAAAGAGCACAACATTTTTCCGGACAAAGTGCAAATATGAGCATTTTAGAGGTGTAGCCGATCATTCTCATTTCGACATTTTTGATAAAATCCGTATATTTGTCCTGGAAAATGCGTTCCAATACCTCACGAAAGATTTAGAAAATCTTTCGCTTCCAACGGTCGTCCTCAATTCGTTTCGGTCCGAGAAAACCATGCCGGAGTACACCACAATTGTCCTAGGAGTGGCTCATTGGGTTATATGTATTTTGGTAGACATACTCATATTAATCCCAAAATAACACTTAACAGGTGACTTTGCAGGTCTCACTCTTCAGCTACCTCCGCAGTAATCAGCTTACGGAAACACGAGGTTCTTAATGGATGAATCCTTGTCAAATCTCGTGTCCAAGAAGTGTGCTGAATTTGTGATTCAGTGTGTCTCAGCTTCTGGACTCACAGTTTTGTGCCGTTATGGTTTTACATCTTATGATTAACCAGGTCTGCAGAACCAGTCAACATTCACGGGTACACACAGTCTATCGAGGCAGCCGTGAACCTCATGATTCGGGCGGAAAATGGCAAAATATTGAGATTACTCGGATGAAACTGGTTCTCTATATAAATAAGAGATGGTTGGAAGATTATACAACTTACAACCAACTTAACTATCAGCACAGAATTTAACCGTCAGCAAATAACAACCCATAGGCAGTTCAGTGGGGCAGCACAAAGTGAACAGAAGATGAGAAACCGACCGAGAATTCGTAGTATCGCTTCACGATATGTTGCATGTAACAGTGTGGGAAATGTTCGGCTAGAACTCAGTGAAATCAATTACAGGGAATGCACATAAAGGACATACAGTACGGGCGTTTGGCCAACGGGATATAGGTATGAAGGTAATTGGAATTAAATTTGAAGAGGCCGCTGGTCATGGATGGGTGGCCGGGTAGTAGGGTCACGGTGCCGGATGTGGAGGTTCGATGGCTCTAGCCTCCGGGCGATTCTCTTACCACGGTATTTTCAAATTCACCTGAGTTAACCAGAATGTAATTTTCTTTGACCCCCGTCAGAATCCGCAGCGTAAATTTAAAGTCTGAAAAGCAGGTTTCAGTGTATTGAGGACAGTCGTACTCCGTCAATCCTGCCAAATCAAATAAGGGAGCACATCGGACACCGCCTGGGAAAAGCCACGTAACCACACTGTACCCATTTTTTCCATCATACGTACAGCTCTTAAACGCTGAGTGTGCCGTCTAGGAGTCAGGTGGGATGAGCAAGAGGATATGAAATCTATTCAAAGACGAGGGATATCCTGAGAGATGTGTGTCGGGGTGCCCTCAGACAATATCGTGGAGTTTTACTGAGTAGCTGTGTTGCCCAGCAGGCAGTCATCTTTCACTTCACGATATGGAGCGGGGATAGTCCATACTACTTTCACAAACTCGTAGCTCCTCTTTATGTTTGTGAACCGTTGTACCGAACAGGGTAGTTTAGTACTTCTGCATGTGGACCGAGCCAGAAATCTTGTTCGCATCTACTTCGTTGAAGCATGCTCTATGCAGGCTCAATAAGTCGGCAAATCCGTATCGAAATTGTCCGGTCCTCTACAAAACTAGAAGCTGATATCACGAGCCGTCCCTGACTATGGGCTATGAACATCATCCTGGGTACAGCATTCACAGTGCTGCGGAGGTCGAACGCCACAAAAACCGTCAAACCTGTTGGAATTGGGCCAACCAGGAATGTGAGTTTGCAACGGTTTTATTGGGCCCGCTCATCACTTCCTCTTGAAACTTGATCAAAAGCGCAGTCCACACGGCGTGGTGGCATGACCCTGTCTTTTGCTCCATGAATAAATGGAGTGCAGAACGAAACCACTAACGCACGTGCTGTCCACTTAATTAGTGTTGTGATGACACCTTTGGTAAACTGATAATAGGAAGAATTGGAATACTTCCGGCCCGGTTTCGGCCTCTTAACCCATCCTCGCACGAATTAATGCATTGACGATTTTACATCACGAACTTCCTTACTGGTAGGAGGCCTTAGGGGAGACAGTGATTTAGGACTAAGCCTGATAGTCCAGCTTCTCGCGTTTGTAGACACTAGTTTCTTACTCTTCAGCTTTGAGGTAGTTCCCGCCGATCCCAACAAGTCCCTCAAATAGTTCCTTCATCGGAGGCAGTGTGAAACTACAAACGTTCGGATCATGCGATAATTATTTGCAGCGAATCCCTGTGGGCTACAATCAGCACGTCATTGTGGGAATGTATATTTCTCCCAACATGCTGTGATGAACGCGATGACCTGAAGTTTTGAGCTGGGCCATGCACCTGATCGCTCAGAAATGCGCTGGTCGATGCTTGCGGGTAGCCTAAAGAAGTGGCAGTCTGCAGACCTTTTTAGCAGGATCGGAAGTGTTCCATGCGATGTGGTTAGCACAACGGTCGTTGTTGGGAACCGTGGCTGATACACATTATTTCGCATTGGTTTGTCAGCGGTCGTTACACATTTGCGTGCGCTTGGAGGAACGGAAGTGCTGAAAGTGACTCAGGGAATGGCTCCCATCTTCGGTAGTTCCGGCGACTCCAAAGCGAGCGACAACTGGCATCAGGCTGTCCGCAAAGCTTTTTGGCTTATAGAAGATATTTTCCGGTTGCTGACTGGTGATACATTTTGTGTGGTTGTCAATTCGTTCTCAAGACCGCACCTCAGCTAATGTTTCCAGGTGAGTCTGCACCGCCCACTTTGTGGTAGAGTGACATTAACGCGGGTATTATATGTGGGTACCTTCTCGGTGTACGGTGTGAACGATCCGTTACTCTCGCGGGGACTCGACAGACTGGATGTGTATCCACTTTTTGTAGTTGACCACAGAATGGCTTGATCATCAACCACCGTATAATAACGCGCTGCATTGGCCCTGGCCTGTTCGGTTTAGTTGTGTCAGCATGGCTATAGGTCTACTGTAAACATGGTTGAAAGTCACATAGAACAAGGTTTGATCACGTGAGGGCTGAATTCTTTCTATGTCTGCCGTGCACATCTCCCTGAATCTCCCTGTTAGAGAACAGTCCTTTCATTCGGTGGGGGCTTTCGAGAATAAGGTTCATGCCTCGGAATTCTCTTCTTCCATGTCTCTTATTCCAAACCTGTTGAGTTATTTCATACCTACTTGCTGCCTACCGTCCGTTTCTTTGCTCATTTAAGCCACCGCACCAACTAATAAACTTCGGTTCAACCCACCTTATTATTGCATAATTTTCCAACTTATTCACGCCACCCACGCCCCCTGAAGGTATTCCACAGTTATTCACGAATTATAAAATCACACGCAATTCAAAGTACCCGAATGCTTTCACACTGTTCAAAACAGGTGTATTTTGGGGAACCGGGAACACACCAAGTTCGCAAAATAACACATCTCACTAGGAGCTCGTACGTACAAAATCTTTTTAATCACGTCCGTCGGTCAGGAGGAAGCAAGTCTTTTGTTCATTTTGTGAAGCAGCCTTGTGTATCGACTTATGATTTTCATGATTGGTGAAGCACAACGAGGATAGACTGTGTGGACGATGGTGTTGCATCGCCAAATTGAATATGTACATTAAGCTTTCGCCAGCCTACCCACACAGATGACTTCCTTGTAATAGACAGTGGATTACTTCTATTCAACACTAATCCATGTAGTACGTCGGACCCGGATGAGATCTTGAATGCGACCCACGAAGAGGCAACGGCCAGTCTGCCAGAGCCAACTTACAGGCCGTTTAATCAGACAACCCTGACTAGCATTCGCCCTGGTGTGTGTAGTGGAGTAATGGTCGCGCCTTTACGCAAAACAGACGAGGAGCACTTCCTGGCTAACCGTTGGATGAACAGCCTTACTTGTACCCCACTCAAAATAACGTGACGCGCACGCCGTCTTTAAGCACTTTCTATAGGTTATTTTTCTTCTACACAGCACGGTTTCTGTCTGAGCCGCCCATAATTCGTTGATACGTTTATCCTCATAAGCAACTTGACGGAAACCAACGATAATGCCTCATCTCAGATGCCAGCTGCTTCGATCTTGCCAAGGCCTTCGACTGCCTCTCAAACAGCCGCCACAGATACACACTGGGAGCCTATAACGTCCCAGGAATGGTTCTCTGTTGGATTGCATCTTTCCTGATAATAGGACGGGATCAGACACTTCGTCACCCATCGTGACACGTTGGGGATTTCCTCAGGGGTCAATGCTGGACCGTCTGTTTTTGATTACTTACATCAGCAACCTTCCAGAAAGTATTTCCAGCAGAGCTGTGTTTCACAGCGATTACTCGAAAATGTAAAATACTGGTGATTCCGGTGTTTTGCAGGTCGATCTCGATGTGATTGGACGATGGTTATCTCCTTTTTCTTGGCGGTAAGAACACATATTTCGCCGCTTAACGTTTCTGACAATGCCCTAGTCCTCTGCATTACACTCAGCAAAGTAAATATCATGGAAGTCGGCTTGAAAGATTTGCGCAGCTGGATTTTGTTTTATTTGTCTCTGGCGCATCATCCTGAGATGGTGGCAAGAATGAGTTTGTTTATCTTGGGTTGGTTGCACGCACTTTCACCTAGCCGGAGACGGAAGAGCGTTTCAAACATTCAATGGGGTTTGTGTGAGACAGCGGCCTGAGTGCGTCAATCGGGTCACATATACCGACTTAAAGAAAGGCACACTCACTACGGTGGGTGTCGGGTCTGCGGATACCGAACCAATCGCTGGTATAGGAGGTGCGACGAACCACTTTCGACCTAGGAGTTTTGCCCTGAATCTCGAAGATTGTCGGCAATGATAACATTTTCACACACTTCATCATGGCTCACATGAGAAGATGGATTACAAGCACCGTACCCATGCTTTGTTTCCTTCCATATGAAAGTAAAACTGCTGGGACTGCCTTTCTTCTGACGACAATATAGATCGTCTCAGAACGCCTTCGGTTCTCAGTTAACCTAAACGGAATGATTAAACCATGTTCTTGGAGCCTGCTGACATTGGAAAGTTGGTGCTACTGTAGAGTTCAGACGGGCTATGGCCGATCAATAACGAACAACAAGGTAATGTACCGACCGAAGAGGACGTTGCTGCTTGCGAACCAGTTTCCTAATCGGGCTTCTCTATAAACGCTGGCTTAAGTCTATCGATAGAGATCATCTCGCGTTTACCGTCGTGTTCCAGCACGAAAGTCTTAGCATAGCGTGCGAGGACTTGAAACGGTCCGGTATACGGCGGGTGCAAAGGACGTTGAGGAGTAACCGCACGAACCAAAACATGAGAACAAGTTGACAGACGGGGGTGTACGTACGTTGGCGTCGTCTGTTCTCTCAGTGGATGTGGTCGGAGTCGCCTCATGTGTTGGGCTAGCCGCTCGCCGTAATCTGCGAAGTTGATAGGTCCCGTTGCGCGTGGGGCAACCAACTCGCCGGGTAAACGTAAGGAGTACCCATACAATAACTGGGCGGGGGTGGTATGCAGACCAGCCTTCAACGTGTTACGGATACCTAACAAGACTAGTGGCAGAACCTCGTGCCATGAGGGGTTGTTGCTAGCGGATAGCGAACTTTTCAACTGCTGATGGAAACGCTCAACCAACCCGTTGGCTGCCTGGTGGTGAGCTGTTGTGCGAATTTTACTACAGCCTAGTGCGTTGAGGAGTGAAGTGAAGGCTAAGTCAAAATGTGACCCGCGATCGGTAGTCACTACAGCAGGGCAACCAAA
>QNGE01000308.1:36961-166685 GCA_008508345.1 Paragonimus westermani
GAGTGGCGTACGTCAAGGCTGTCCGCTGTCACCATTTTTGTTTAATTTCGTCATAGACGAAATAATGGAGGATTGTCTCCGACACTCACAAGATGTCGGCGTAGACCTCCTACCTGGTGAAAGACTGACCGATCTTGATTATGCTGACGACAAGATGTTGCTGTTTGACAACTTTCAATCGGCACAAGTAATGCTAGACGCTATTTCGCGTTCTGCTAAATACTTCGGAATGCGCTTTGCAGCTTCGAGATGCAAAGTGCTTCTGCAGGATTGCTGTGACTACGTAAGTTTGATGTTAGATAATGTAGTCATGGAGGTTGTTGACCGGTTTGTATACCTGGGAAGCTGCATCGGGGGCGGCGACGGAGGTGTAGAGAATGAACTAGAAGAGCGTATCTCTAAGGCTGGGACGGTATTCGCTAATCTGGGGATATCTCTGGTGACAGAAAGGTATTTCTCTGAAGCTTATAGATCGTGTATATAGGACAACGGCGAGGGCCGTATTACTTTACGGCAGCCAAACCTGTCCGTTCGGGCAGGGTAGAAGACTTGAACCGTCTTCAAGTATTTGATCACCGATGTCTGCGTCCAGTCGCTCGTATCGGGTGGCACCAGTGTGTAAGTGACGGCGAGGTTAAAAAGCTGGTGTTTGATAGTGATTGTCAAACGAGTTCTTTTGTTCAATCTCTGCGTTTGCACAGGCTTAGATGGATAGGTAATGTATTAAGGATGCCAGCTAGGCGTCTTTTACACCGAGCACTGTTCGCTGACTGCGACCGATTGGTGTAAGGTGCGAGGTGGACAGACAATGACCTGGCGTAGAGAAATAAAGTCGTTCACCAAGGGGTTGACTAGTGTGGATTGGGTTCGTCTCCCTGGTTGGGGCCCTCGCGACACCCAGAGTGGGTGGTTGGAGACTATAGGTGTGAACCACTGATGTATTGCTGTCTATGATGATGATGATGATCTTGCATGTAGCAGCTCCAAGGATTTCTCAAAAAATCCATTGATTGTTTACATCAAACCACCGTACCGCGTGGTCCACTACATGCTTCCTGAATGGCCTTTGAGATTTGGGTGCACTGGATCTTTGAGGTGAGAACTGTTAAGCTTGTTTCCTAGGCTCTTTCCGTGCTCATGCTTTAACGACGACATAGCCCAGACCTAGACAGAACATTTAGAGTTCCTAACGAAGGCTTCTGACCCCAAAACCTTTACCGCACGGCAGTGGGTGAATTGCAGTATGCTAAGGCGATTAATCGTTTCAGGAAAAAACGTTACTTGTGTCTATTTGGCCGCTTGGTATGAACCACTCTGTTGGTGCCGTCGTGCTTAGTCATCGGGACGCACTGACCGTCACGCTGCGTCAAGATCCAATGTCAGTTTTATCATTTTCCTCTTAATCAGTATGCAACAGTCTTGCCAATTGTTTAGGTATATATATGATAAGGTGTAAAAGACGAGCGCCGATTGATGAATATTTATTTTGACGTTTAAAAGTCGTACTGAAATCCGCTGTCAAACAAAGCGACAGTGGAAAAAGTACATATTGGTTGCAGGTTCGTCAGAATGTTTTTCTGTCTATCGCCCGTCTTCGCCCTATTTATGTGACCAGTGGGGTGTAGTGAGTATCGAGGTCGATGTGTCTGTTGAAAACATCATGGCGGAGGATCGATTCAAGGACTAGTCGGTCCTGCTTCCTTTGTGCCAGTTTGACCACCTTGGCGTCCATTAGTTTGAACTCGTAACCTGTGATTGTGCAGTTTTGCCGAAGGTGTGATTTCTTGTTTGCCCGTCTCAGTGCTAAGTGATGTTCGTTGGTGTGTGAGCGATTTTGACTCCAAACTTCTTCAGCTTGCTCAGTTGCTTCCGAGATTCCGTAGTAGTTAGGAACAGTACTTGGTGGAGTCTCGTTGCACGCATTCATAAACGGTCTGGGGGTAGTCGTTTGTCGTGAATAACTTGCGGAGGTGTTCTATCTCCTTTTATAGTTGACGTACTGTAGTGAATGGCTACTCGATGAAATGATGTCCACACACAACTTCTTTTGTGTGATCGGATGGTTGCTGATAAACGACAGTATGATGTCGGTGGTCATTGGTTTACGATATGCGGTCGTCTGTATGGTTCCATCAGATTGTCTCAATAATATCACATCCAGGAATGGTATTGATTCATTGTTTTCTACTTGGTGAATTGAACTTCCGATAATGCCTTACTGATAGCTTTTTAGAAACCGCACGCTTAGTGATAGCAAACACGCCGTCCATATATCTCAACCAAATTTAGTCGGTCCCTCCTGAACACACTCTTTTCAAAGAATTGCACAACGATCTCAGCAAGCGGTTCTTATAGCGTTGGTCCCATTGATGCTCCTTGCTGTTGATGTATTGTCTTCGGGTTGTAAGTATATTTCCATGCAAAGTTGTGCTAGGTCTACGACGTCGGCTATAGAAACGTGATGTGTTCTTGTTATTGCGTTTACCTCCAGTCTGTTCGGCATGCAAGTGAACAGGGAGCGAACGTTGAACGGTACCACTCCTTTCTTATCTTCTAATTGCCGGCCCCGTACCTTTTTGAGGAAACCACCAGACTGCGCATATATGAGAGACTATTTCTTAGTGTTGGTTGAATTAGCATGTTTATAGATTGGGGCTCTCGTGGGTGAAACGATCGGCCTCAAGTGTGTTTTGTCTTTGTGCACTAAACCATTGTGCGATGGACATACGGCTCGTCCTACGTTGGCAACTGATGTGGGTACATCGAAATGTTAACCTTTCGCAACATATCCTCACAGTTTTGATCAAAACTGCAACGTAGCGTCTCGGTCAGCAAATCCGGGACCGCCAATTGGAAGTGAGGTCCGCAATTGTATTTCGGCTCTGAAGCGCAATAGGGCCACCGGCCCAGATGATCCTGTGTTGGAACTTAACTAGTGGTAGCCTTGATTCAGCTGTTTCAGCTTGTGTGGACGACGGAGGGCGTTCCTCTGTGCTGGAGTCACTCGATAACAGTTCCCATATTCAAGAAAAGTGCTTGGGGCTCCTGCGAAAACCATGTGGGAACTAGACTGACCCCAGTTATTAATGAAGTTCCGGCATCTATCATACTCCATCGACTCTGTAGTTCGGGAGGAAGAAATCAGGGAAGAACGAGTAGAATTTCGTCCTGGACGAGGATGTACTGATCAAATTTCCATTTTTCGTCAAATCTTTAAGTAGCGTCATACGTGTCGTAGGCCAACGATCGTCGTATTGCTTGACTATGAGGCTACATTCGATTCAGTGAGTCGATCGCATTACAATGTGTATATTGATCGTGCTCACCTGAGCGTGTTTCTCACAGATGCGTTGAGAAATACACCGTTATTATTATCGTTGTTATTATTATCTACACTTTTACATTCGTTTTAACGCAGAGGTGTATCGACCAAGTATGTGAAGACTATCGCCGTTTTATTCCAATACTTAGGCTCGGGTTAGGGTTTACGATGAGTTGTCTGACAGTTTCACAACCACAGGTGGCGTACGTGAAGGCTGTCCACTTTTAACGGTTCTGTTTAATGTTGTGATAGGTGAACTAATGGAGGACTGTGCGGTACTTAAGATGTATGGGTCTCGTGCCTGGTAGAACACTAGTTCTGATCGTGATGGTGTCAAGGTGTTTGACAATTTCCCAGCATCACAGACAATGCTAGAAGCTGTTTGGAGCCCAACCAAATACTTCGGTGTGCGCTCCACAGCCTCATAGTGTAAATTGCTCATGCAAAAATTCTGTGACTACGTAGATTTGCTGTTGATTCATCACCATCATCATAGACACCAATATATCAGTGGTTCACACTAATATACAGATTGGGAATAACACAACGTTTCGAGCAAGTTGTAATACTCAACGTTTCAACCACCTCGGGTGGCCTTCCTCAGGAGTGTTGTGTTGTGTTATTCCCAATCTGTATATCAATAACATGTTAAACACGACGCCCAAACTATTCAACTTCATTCGTACTACATTTGGTGCGGATATCTTATAACTGATTAATAATCGGTTCACACTAATGCTTAACTGCCACACAACCATGAAGAAGAAGCAAACCCTGCATAGGAAGAGAGAGAAGGAAAATAGAAGGGGACGGGAAGGGACCTAACTACAGTAAATGACTACGTTCTTATTCAAACATTCAGCATCAAGGTGCCTACACCTTGCAAACAAACAACCGAGCTGCAAGTGAGAGTAAGGCGTCATCAGCGAGACAGCTTCCTTACGGCTTTCACTGCCCTGCGCCATTAAATGCTGTTGATTAATGAGGTTATGTAAGTTGTTGACCGATCTATGCACTTGGAAAGCCGCATCAGCGGCAGTGAGAGTACGCTGAGTGAAGAAAGCGCATATCTCGACGATCAGGGCAGTATCGATTTTCTGTGACATCTCTGGGGATAGAGAGGTGTCTCTTGGGGGCTGTTGGGTCGCCTCTGTAAGACGACAGTGAGGGTTGGATTAGGTTACGGATACGAAACTTAGGCGCTCGGGTTAGGAAACGTAAACCGTCCTCATCGATGTCTGCATTCAGTCGCACACATCCGCTTTCACCAACGATCTGGCAGCGGCGGTATTAGGAAATGGGTGTTTGATAGTGACTGCCTAGGCTAGTTGTTTTGTTCAGACTTCACTTCTACCCAGGCTAAGCCCTATGCAAAGGATGCCAGCTGTTCGTCTGCTGCACCGAGCACTTTTCGCTAATGCCACGGCTGACTACCGAAAGGTGTTAGGGGAGTGAAGTCGTTAACTGTGGTACTGGTGATCGAGTTCGTCTCCTAGGTTGGGGCCTTCTTGACTCATAGTCTGTGGCTGGCGACATTAGTGAGATGGCGGTAACCGAACTCAGTGAGAGTGAATGTTGTCGGTTTTTGGCCGAGTTGTCGGTGAAGAGAGTGCATTTAATGACACGGGGCAGTAAAATCCGTAAGGAAGCTGTCTTGCTGATGACTGGTGTAAGGTACGAGGTGGACAGATAATCACCTGACGTAGAGAAATGAAGTGGTTCACCAAGGGGTTGGCCACTGTAAGTTGGGTTCGTCTTCCGGGCTGGGGCCGTCGCGACTCACAGAGTCGGTGGTTGGAGACTCCAGGTGAGATGGCGGCTAATCGAGCTCAGCGGCGTGAATGTTGTTTGTCCGAATTGTTTGCAAAGTATGTACAATTAATGGTGCCAGGCAGTGAAGGCTGCGAAGAGGCTCTCTTGCTGATAACGCGGTACTCTCAGTTGTAGCCCGGTTGTTTGCGAGGTGTAGGCATCTCGTTGCTAAATGTTTGAATACAGACCTAACTGTTTTTACTATTTAGTTCCCCTCTTCTCTCTTGCCACCCGTCCAATATATGTTCTTTCTCTTTATGGCTATGTCGGATTTGTGTATCATTGAGAACCACTGATGTGTTGTCCTTGGTGATAATGATGGCGATGATTATGGCTACCGGCGGTTAACGGTTGCATGGGACCGTCAGACTATGAAGTACAGATTGAGTCTACTATTGTTTACATAGTGCTTAGAATGTTGATGCGCACTGAGCACCCCGTGTGTCTGTTCGACACAAATAATGAAGCTCCCTCAGTACCGGGGCGTCTGACAACCCTACCATCTATCTGTCAGTTTATTGATGATCCTTCCAGACAAACGTAAGCTTCTGTCGTCGTCGTTTGAACGGATAGGCGAGTCCGTCAATCCGTTTATCAAGTTTTCGAGCGATAGCTGTTCTCTGAATAGCTCGATGGCTGATGTGACAACCGGAGGTCGAACTGAGAATCTGTAACTTCAAGCGATGCAATTTACTCGTATCCTGTATCAATCAGAGTAGGATCATGAACGTTTCATAAGAGTTTGAGGACTGCCCTTAATGAGTCGCCCATTCGGGTCAGGGTGACAAGCGTTGCCTACATACAGCTGTAGCATGCTCACTAACTCGGATTCGTTCTTTGTTTGGGTAACATCGTTTGTCTCCAACACCGCAGTGTTCCTCTCCACTGTGAACCGCTGCCGTTAGCTGTCAACACGTCACACCGATTAGTAAGCAGCGTTCAGCCAGGAACTGGCATGTATCATTGAGTGTAAATGAACAAAGTTTAAGCACAGTACAATATTCCTCCGTTGAAGTGTGTGATCACCAGTCGATTGATGGCGGAAAACTGCGATTATAATCGTAGAGATTCCGAAACACTGTTGTCGTCCGCGTGGTGGACGATAACTAGGAACGACTAGCGCATGAATACGTGCGTCATGAACACGCAACTAAGTGTCACAATACCCCAAACCCCAGAAAAACCGAAAGCCTTGACCTTCAACGGAGAATGTGTTTGTTCCCAAACTAAGGGTGACAGAGGACCAACGTATATATATATATATATCTACAAGTTGAACATCACTCATTTGATCGTAGCTTTCGCATTCAGATAGACTTTGTAGCCAGCCTCTGTCGAAAGGAAGCACCAGATTCGAGTTTCGCTCTCATTAGAGCTCGTCAGTAGTGCACCTCATTGCCACGACCGGGGTTTGAACTCCGGTCGCGCTTTCAATTTAAAAACAAACCAAATCCACGACTACTCATCAGTAATCCAAAATATATCTTAGGTTTAATGAGATCGATGGTCGCGACCTGTCTCGGAAGTCCTAATCGCGGGGTTATCTATTGGAGTTAACAGGACAGGTATTTTGTCTCCTCTCGAAACGATCGGGCAACCTGATCATTATCCACAAGCGCTAGTGGTTGAGCGTTCAGATTTGATAATTCGGTCGTGCCTAATGTGAGGTCAATGGCGCAGTGGTCAACACGGTTACCTCATGATTGGAATGGCCGGAGTTCAGATTCCGGTCGTGGCAAGGATATGCACTACTGACAAGCTCTAATGAGAGCGAAACTCCAGTCTCGTGCTTCTTTTCGAAAGAGACTGGCTGCAAAGTCTGTCTGAATGCGACCGCTGCGATTGGTGTGAGTGATGTTCAACTTGAAAGTAAACCAAATCCCAGACTACCCATCAGTGATATATATATATATATATATATATATATATATATATATAAGAATGTCTACAACCCAGGTATTTGGAGTATTCAGAAAAGGCGCATACTGAGCACCAAAGGATTTATTGTGAAGTTTAAAATGTACACCAGGATCCGTTATCAAACATAATCTGTGTTGACCTCATAACCTGTGTCCAAGCCGTGGTGCCACAGTTGTGACCTAGGATCGGCTCGTCGCATCGCCAATTTGTGTTTGTGCATGCGTGTGTGCAACTGTTTGTCTGTCTCCCACCTACTGTTGGTCACACCGCAACGCGTGAACATGTCACGGGAAAACCTACGAAAAGTCTGAGGGCTCGAATCACCAAAACCAAGAAAAAAAGTCACTCAGAGGAATAGGCTAAACACCTCGGACCTATTGAGGGACCAGTGTCACGGTCATGTGGGCTTCCAAAGGTTCATAAGGATCAAGTATCATTGAGACCATTCATTGCACGCAGCAAGGCCCCTAACTACCAGTTGACGAGGTTCCTCTTCCGTATTCTCCGGCCATGTTTACTTCATGACAATCGACGCAAATAGCTCATCAGATTTCTGAGGTAGCTTAAGAGCCTGGAGTTGAAAAAAGACGGTGTACTTGTTTCCTTCGTCGGGTTTTACTAACATACGGAAGAAACTTTAGATAGAAAGTGTGTTCAGTTAGTTGTTACATCAGTGACCTCAATTCGTCCGTTCACCAAACCTAGAATAAACCAAATGTGTAAAGAGCATACGAAATGCGACTACGTTTTTATCCGTCAGCGAGTCCTAGGACATCAGTACTCTTGTAATCAGCCAACGATCGTGGTGGTTTTGGACTAAATGACTGTCGTGAATCCGGTTCCTTACAACATCCTCTGCAAATATCTTCCTCGTAAAGATAATTTCTCGGGACCTATATGTGTGTTAGTTTTATTGTATATTCACCTTGCGAGTAAAAGCTAGGTTTATTGACAGCTCTCTTGAGTTTGAAACAATTTGTTCTCTTTATAAATTTGAATAAGGCAATGAGAAGACGTAAATCATGTGATGTCCTCCGGAGTAACATTTCGTACATTCTGACCACACATGGACATGTAACTAATTTTAAACATTAAGATAAGGTACCGTAGGGCGGAAATAATGGCTTAAGGGATTAGGCAGACAGACACGGAAATGAAGATTAAACGAATGGGAATGCTGACTACCAAGGCAGCCGCAGCGTTAACACAAACTGTTTCTGAACACACAGGGGGGATTATAACGTCTGATAGCCAAAGCCTCAGCAAACTAGAGGATACGTTTCCGGTGACTTAGAAAAATCACAGAGAATGCGTCACAAACCTTGACTCTGTGTCCTGTTTGAATTAGGTGTCTTGCTATTGATGATGTCGGGTGCCGTCCGTCGGCCTCGATGCAAGCGCCTGGTGTTTCTAGCTGTGTTTCCAGCCACTTGGGAACATGCTCTTTGATACGAGAAGCCAGCTGACGGTTTGTCCTCCCTATGTAGCTCATACTGCAAATACATGAATATTTGTATAGACAGTGGGATGTGACAGACGTAGGCTGTTTGTTCGTGGCCGAAGTGACTGGTAAGGCCTTGGTTCGTTGTATTATACATAGTTTTACAGCGTTATAAGATCTGGATACGGCAGCTGTTAGACGTCTTTTTGTCATTGTTGACCAGCCGTCCCCTAAAAACGGGAGTTCTAAGTATACCGTCTTCTTTGATACTGTTGTTTCTTGTATCCTGGGGGTAATGACACTGCTATATTTCTTGATAAATTGCAAAGGCTACCCGTTAGCCAACAACGTATCTCTAAGTGTGCTTAATTCTTGTGGTAGATTATCATCTGTGCATAGCCTCCGTGCTCTGTGAAAAAGCTTTCGAACAAGGCTTCTCTTATATTGCACTGGACAGAAGCTTTCAAAATGTATATACTGTGCTGTCCAGGTAGGCTTTCTGTAGATGGATCTTCCTATCGTACCATCTGATCTTCGGTTAACTAGAATGTCCAAGAATGGAAGGCAGTTGTTTACTTCGTTTTCTATAGTTAGCTTGAGGTTGGGATGTGCTTGATTAAACTCCGAAAATAATGCGTCCAAATCACTTGAATTATCAAAAATAGCCAGGATATCGTCTACATAGCGCTTGTACAGTATCGGCTTTGACAAACTTCCATCCAATGCAGATTCCACCTTAGCCATAAAGAAATCAGCTAGGAGCGGACTAAGTGGACTGCCCATTGCAAAACCGTACACTTGCCGGGAAGTAAACGTTTGGAAGTTGAATTTCACATTATGTGTGCACAGGAGTAATAATGATTTTAGTTCGGATACTGGAATCATGCAAGCTGCAGCCTAATATTTCCAACCTCAAACGGATGACTAAATCCCACGTTGAAATTTGTCAACAAAAGCTGGAGTCACTCGAGGAGATTCGCGAAAAGTTATAGCCTCTTGTGAATGATCTACCGATTATTTGCCGAATCAAGTATATGAATTTTTGCAGTACCGTTCTACAACGTACGAAAGCGAACGTGGCAAAATCGCTGGAAGATTCCTTGTGTACAGTCTCAAATACGACTTCATTTCCCGAAGAGTTGGATAGATATGTTACCAATCTGTCGTCAGAAACGCTAACACGGACCCAAATGGAAGCTCTCTCTTTAGGATTGAAGTTTGCCATATTACCAAAGAAAGTTGAAGAACTTGGGTTATATGCCCAGTTCGAAAATTTTTACGATCAACTTCAGCAACACTTGCCAACGTCTGAGGAAAACAAAAATTGGCTGAAAGCAAAACTGGTGGATGTCGCCTATCAACATCGTAATTACAAACAGAAACGCCACGGTCCATTAACACTGGCGCATTTCCAAAGCTTGACGGAAATAAGACGGAATGAGAACCTAACGGTGCTACGTCCAGACAAAGGCTCAGGTGTTGTGTTGATGAATAAAACGGAATATACGAAGAAAATGTTTGAAATTCTGAGTGACACTCAGAAGTTCTTGCCGGATGACACTCCCGAAAACATCCAAGAATTGGAAAAGGAAATCACCTGCAGATTAGAAAAGCTGAGGACAAATGGCGTAATTTCTGCAGACCAATGCAAGTTGTTGAAGCCAATGGGCACAAGAACGCCGCATATGTATGGACTGCCCAAAATCCACAAGCCCAATGACCCACTTCGGCCCATTATGTCAATGTGCAACGCACCGCAGCACAAGTTGGCCGGGTGGCTAGCTGATCTGCTTAAACCAGTCAGAAAACGTTTCAGTAAGTACAGTCTGAAAGACAGTTTCGAACTTATAAATTGTGTAGACGGTCTAGATATTTCGAACAAACTGATGTGTTCATTAGATGTGACGTCCCTCTTCACTAACATTCCGTTGCATGAAACGGTTGATAACATTTGTAGTCTTATTCTAAACAACAATGCTCCTTTTCCTATTCCACTATCCGAACTAAAATCATTATTACTCCTGTGCACACATAATGTGAAATTCAACTTCCAAACGTTTACTTCCCGGCAAGTGTACGGTTTTGCAATGGGCAGTCCACTTAGTCCGCTCCTAGCTGATTTCTTTATGGCTAAGGTGGAATCTGCATTGGATGGAAGTTTGTCAAAGCCGATACTGTACAAGCGCTATGTAGACGATATCCTGGCTATTTTTGATAATTCAAGTGATTTGGACGCATTATTTTCGGAGTTTAATCAAGCACATCCCAACCTCAAGCTAACTATAGAAAACGAAGTAAACAACTGCCTTCCATTCTTGGACATTCTAGTTAACCGAAGATCAGATGGTACGATAGGAAGATCCATCTACAGAAAGCCTACCTGGACAGCACAGTATATACATTTTGAAAGCTTCTGTCCAGTGCAATATAAGAGAAGCCTTGTTCGAAAGCTTTTTCACAGAGCACGGAGGCTATGCACAGATGATAATCTACCACAAGAATTAAGCACACTTAGAGATACGTTGTTGGCTAACGGGTAGCCTTTGCAATTTATCAAGAAATATAGCAGTGTCATTACCCCCAGGATACAAGAAACAACAGTATCAAAGAAGACGGTATACTTAGAACTCCCGTTTTTAGGGGACGGCTGGTCAACAATGACAAAAAGACGTCTAACAGCTGCCGTATCCAGATCTTATAACGCTGTAAAACTATGTATAATACAACGAACCAAGGCCTTACCAGTCACTTCGGCCACGAACAAACAGCCTACGTCTGTCACATCCCACTGTCTATACAAATATTCATGTAGTTGCAGTATGAGCTACATAGGGAGGACAAACCGTCAGCTGGCTTCTCGTATCAAAGAGCATGTTCCCAAGTGGCTGGAAACACAACTAGAAACACCAGGCGCTTGCATCGAGGCCGACGGACGGCACCCGACATCATCAATAGCGAGACACCTAATCCAAACAGGACACAGAGTCAAGGTTTGTGACGCATTCTCTGTGATTTTTCGAAGTCACCGGAAACGTATCCTCCAGTTTGCTGAGGCTTTGGCTATCAGACGTTATAATCCCCCCTGTGTGTTCAGAAACAGTTTGTGTTAACGCTGCGGCTGCCTTGGTAGTCAGCATTCCCATTCGTTTAATCTTCATTTCCGTGTCTGTCTGTCTAATCCCTTAAGCCATTATTTCCGCCCTACGGTACCTTATCTTAATGTTTAAAATTAGTTACATGTCCATGTGTGATCAGAATGTACGAAATGTTACTCCGGAGAACATCACATGATTTACGTCTTCTCATTGCCTTATTCAAGCTCTCTTGAGTGTTCTTGCTTCTGTGGGTGTTTGTCGGAGGTGTCTCATCCTCATCAGTGCCATTCCAAAAGGCGTACTGGAAACTTCAATGAGTTACATTGAGTGACATAAGATATGCGGATGACATTGTCCTCCGTAGCCTTTCTCCCGAAGGCATGCAGATCATGTTGACCAGGGTAACTGATTGGAATGATAGGTTAGGAGTGCAAAACCGTGCTTCAGGATTGAGGTTTTTACCCTCTCACTTCCTTACTGGTAGCAGTCTGCTTGAGACGACCGTCTCGCACACACTCAGGTGGCGCTAACACGTCAGCAGATGTTTTGGATGTGAATTGAGCAATAATAACAGATACCTACTGTCCCTACCAAATTTTGCCAGCGTGCGGCCGATAACCTTGTTGACTACCATTTTTGTAACATCTCGGCACCAACTCAACGTCGATCTAGCTCTCATTGTAGCACGTTACCTAATTCCAAGACCTCTGCTTACCTGTGGTATCGTCTTGATCACATAGATAGTATTATATGTGCAAAATACAACGATTTACACTACCCACCTACCATTGTATTGACCTTTTACCGTAAGCTTACTGTGTTAATCTGTTATCGCTGTCTTTTGCCCTGTATCCTGGTTGTTTTTTGGTTTGCGACTAGCGAGATGGGTCAAAACGTTAGCACCTCGCGACGTTTGTTCTTCTTCTGTTATCAAGTCAACGCAGTGCTTTAGATAATGGTAGTTGCCAGTGTGTTAACCAGTGCGAGCCGCGATAGTCTCAAAGACATGGATCACCTTGACCATTACAGTTTGTGGGGAGAATGATATCTGACCGATATCTTGGACATTATTGGACTGATATTTCTGCCAATCGGCAGTAAGTATCTCAAGGACACTTCCACAAATACCATCCCATTCCAGTTTTGGGCCATTTTTTGTTTGCAAGTTTTGCACACCTTAGAAATGTGATATAAATCCCACCCCTCCCATACTTCATCAGTATCATCGGGATTTTATTGATACAACTATGTGATAGCCAAGTCCCGGCTTAGGCTGGTGCATTGCCCTAGTAATTGTGACAGTATCGCTAGGATTTTATTTTCTTTCTGAAAAGCACGCTTGTTCCGCGCAAATGTTTTGCCGACCTTGAATGTTTATGATTCCAAAAAGACACTGTGTGCTCTGTGGGTTTTTGAGTTTGATTTCTTTGTTTCATTTTTCGTCGGCTCAAAGTTTGCTCCATGTTATTTTACAGAAGTTAGCGCGCGCGCTGGACCACTTTTTTCTTTGCATGAACACGGTCCCACCAAAATCATCTGTTGGCCTATATGGTTTCGTTTTCATTCATTTTAGACTATGTCGTTAATCATTCTTACCTCATCCTTCTTTCATCATGAGTCTGTCCCCGCTCCGTTTTTCTCAGGCCAGGAGCGCTATCACAGTCTGGCGCCGATGTATTATCGTAACGCGCAGGCTGCCATAATTGTATATGACATAACCAACTTAAGCTCGTTCGAACGCGCCAAGGCTTGGGTGCATGAGCTGAACGAGCGGGCAAACTCAGTGAAAGTACTCGCGCTGGCCGGAAATAAATTGGATTTGGAGTCCCAACGAGCTGTGACCACTGAGGTTTGTTATTTTTTTCATCACGATAATTTCTGTATGTATGTGTATATGCAGTGTAATGGCGGAATGGTAAGCTTATTGTTAAAAACATTTGTGTGTTAACTGAAGATTTAACGAAAGATTCATTGGGCAATCAGTAGCTGCTTATTAACCCAGCGTTTACTAATGTATAATGGAAGTTCGGGGTGATCTGAAATTTTTCAGATCGAACACCACCCATTTTTGATAGCAGCATTCGCATTCAGATATGCCTTTCGGTTGTTCCACTTCGTAAGGAAGCACCAGACTCGAGTTTCACACTTAATAGAGCCCATCTGTAGTACGTAATCTCTTACTGACCGGAATTTACTCAAATCTTACAGATGTGATACTTGTGAGGTGGTTGAAAACTGAGAGCAAAAGAAATTTCCGCAGTTTGGCTACTCTGATGACGAACCACAGGAGCGGAGTTATTCGCTGTAGTGTGGCATCTTCATCTAGTGTAGATGACTGGATCTGCATTGATAACCGAAAGAACATGGAAAGAGGCATACTTGGCTATTTTAGAAAGGCATATACTGAGTTAGTGTTAGTAAAGAAGCCAGAGACTCATAACATCTCTGGTATGCGGTAGCGTTTCAAGATAGAAAACTATGAATGTATTGTTAATGTGGTACCTGCAACTTTATCGTCCAAAAAGAAGGGTTTTCGGGATATCCTCTAAGGATATGTAAACGAATCCTAAGTTCTCAAGAAAAAAGTGATTCAGAGATGTGAGATTTGAGGACGATATAAGAGGACTCATTCGTTCTGAAAGCTCGACTGATTCCAAGTTCAGTGTGATTGGAGCAAGTTAGTTTGGTTGGATAGTTTATGTCACTGGGGTAAGAAACAAAATAGGGTCCGAGAACTAGCAGGGTTCGTGATATAGAATTCTGAAGAAGCGGAGTTATCGACAGATTCAGGAGGTAGTCTCTGAAGCATCCTCCTATATATATATATATATATATATATATATATATATATTCGAAGTACAACTGAGCGAGAGGTGCTGAGATGTAGAACGTTGGTTCGGATAAGTAGTACATTGTGACGTAAAAAAAATACGCCACCACCAAACAGCTGGGGAATGTAGGTTTGTGGGATGCTCGTACTCGTGTGAAAAAAGGATGACTCAGTATGCGTGACCCGATCATACAAATCGCTTCCATGCATTGGCACCCCAGCTAGGATTGCCTCTTGCTAGAGCCCGTCGAAGACCTTATTTATATCGAATGAAACAACTTCTAGGTAACTACTTGTCCTCTTGGTGATGTAATACACTCCTGGCTCACGGTCATTTGATCATTCCTTCACATGAACGGGAGAGATACAGGACGATGTTCGTTTGGATCTGAAAGGAATTCACTCGTGGCTGGGATGAACACAATAGTTTCTACAGGGAGACGAATTTCGATGGAGAGACGAAAAGCAAAACAGGCGGGTCAGAATAGACGCACATGCTTAAAAAACTGTGATTCTCATCAAAACTGTTTGATATCTATTGACATGACGGACATTTCAAAACGCATAAATTAGTTTCATACGTCTCTCTGACCTCACTCTAGTTGTGCACTACCGCGCCTTTCTTCAGACGAAGGTTGCCACTTTTGGAATTGATAGCCTGTTTATTCGAATTCTAAGGGCCTTGGGGCGTAGTGTCTCGAAATTGGCCATAACCAGCAGTAATTCCGATAATGCGCATATTGATTGCTGATGAATTATTCCACATAATCGATGCCTGGTCATGCACATGTGCACACGCGTTTCTCGAACCTCATCACCCGTAATCGTCTGTGACTGCCACTCACGTGATGTGCTTCCTCGTTTAGTCGTGATTCTATGACGACTACGCGATTCACTTTTGTGCGCTATCACTTTATCTGTTGCCTGTTTGTATCGGTTTATAAACCTTACTATTTTTGAACTCGTAGTGAATTGAAGGCGCGTTCTTGCCATGTCCATTTTCCATCCTTCTATTGGTTGTCGTTTTTTCACAGTGAAAGTTGAATTACTAAGCGTTAGTTCAGCTCTCACTGTTCAGTCGTCTCGTCAATTAGGAATAGTCTATGGTGCAAAATCATCCTGAAAGCGCATCATTTTTGCGGTGTCAAGATCTACGATGGCCATTGGTGGACTCGGGGCTACATCGGTCAATAACACTGAGTGCGATTCATCCATCTGGACAGCGATGTGGTATCCGGTTGGTTACTACACCAAGGGGTTAACAACCCACCATGACTTGCCTTTGTTGCAGGCTTTACGGACGCTTTTCTTGTCAATTTCTCATTCTGAGTGAATAGCTGTTTCGTGGCCTGGGTTTTTCTGTTTCATGCACTGCTTAACGAGCCAACTCTATGGCTCCATGCTGGTTCCGTCAACTCGCGTGTAGGTTGCAGTTAGTCCCCGTCCGCACGGTTGGCTGACACATTGTAGAATAGTTTCAGTCCGATGTCAACGTGAACTGTATTCACATGTTGCCTTCGAACATGCCAACATCTTACACACGACTACATTACAATTTACTGGTTTGGAGTATCGTTATCTGTAAATGAAACCGCTTCGTGTTAATGTTTTCATTACGGCGTCTGTACAGTAATTTCTGTAGTGCCCCGTTGTTTTCTCTCGTGGGATACTGTCTAATTTGCTCTCATTTTATCATCTGTTTGTTAGCAAGCCCAAGCTTACGCCACTGAGAACGGACTAATCTTCATGGAGACCTCCGCCAAGGATTGCACTAATATTACTGAGTTGTTCACCGCCGTCGGTAAGTTTTCATTATTGTGTGCGTGCGTTAATTTTGACCCACGTGACTTTTGCTGTGGCACATGTGATCCTCGTATTCTATCTAGTCCAGCGCTCAGGATCTTCCCAGACATCCGCTGTCGTCAGCGAAAACCAGGCATTTTCTCAAATGTTCTTTGGTTTCTCAGCATTATGTCCTCTGTACCTTTGTGGATGTTTTAATCTGTCCATCCTCACCCACTCCAGGTCATCCGCCTTTTCGACGCGTTGAGACATTTTCATGTTCTCTCCTGTACGTCGTTGGGTTCATGATAGATTCCGGAGACTGAGTACTGTTTTTCGGTCTTTTGACTACCCATTAACTCGGGTTTTTTCAAGTGAGGGTACGCATAAGCTCAATCAGGCTGTTGGGCCGAGATGCACCCCCTTTTTAAATTGAAACGTGGCATCTCTGAAGGTATATCGTTAGATACCTATTGTCCGTCTGACTGCCTCATACATCATGAAGTTGCATTGTTGTTAGCAGTTTGTGTGACAGGACTTCTTGGGTCCACCGAGAGACTTGTCTGAAGACCGTTCTGATCTCCAGAGCTACGCGGATTGTCCGTGACCACTGTTGATAGGAAAAAGTTAATGAGCTGTTTCTAATACCTGACTATTCGGGTGCTTTTATGCAGGCATGCAAATTTGTTTTTTGATTACGGAAATGTGTATTGTAGCACCATCGCAAGGTTAATGGGGCTCTTCCTTATTTGATATTCTGTTGAAAGTCAATCCAGTAAGTTTTCGTAGTTCCACGTAATTCACTTGTCTGGTGGACAAATTACTCTGGTTCACAGCCGCAGCACTAGCCTGGAGACTGACCTCGCCGGTATCACTCACCAAACATTGATTCGGGATACTGTTGACTGACGAAACCCTTCCCTTATAGTTCTCAAAGCATAATGTGATACCAAGTGATTGTTTAAAGTGACTGATTTATATAGCGTCCTTTCTGTTCAAGGGAGCTGTTAGCACACAATCGTCCGGTTTCCGCGCTTAATCTGTCCGGATTCTAGAATTGAGTCTGTCCATTTGTCCTCCGTTTAAACTGTGTTCTCTCGTAAGTTTTCATTTGTCTATCTTCTCCAATCCGTATGTACAATCGCTTAATAATCGGTCAACCAGCCATCTATCTGACGGCAATAGTTGGGCTTTCCTCGAAACTATCATCGATGTGTGATTCAAGTACCGTCTTAACTGTCAGTCTCTTATTGGTGGTTATATTAGCTTCAGTTTGTCTGCACACAATCCAGAAGTTAGCCTCGGTTTGATTCGGGAGTAGTTCTGATTCGATCTTTCCGTCTATTTATGGCGTTTTCCAGTCGAAATTCTCCTTATCGATGGTGCTGCGTAATCGTTGCCGATGAAGAGTTAATTCGATTCCAAGCGGATCGAATGACAGTCTTGAGTAGTCCACCGGATTAAGTATCCATGTTACGAGGGAAACGTTAACGCATGCGGCAACTCGTTCATCTCTACTTTGTAAAATTACTGCTCAATTTTTATCTTTGTGTGTATGTGATAGAGTTCGAAAATGGTGCTAGTCCTAACTGGTTGCATTGGTGTCCCACTTATTTTCTGTTCTCGTGTTTCTGTGAGCTGTTTGTGCTTGCTGAAACGAGTGAAGACGCGGATAGACGCCTGGACAATCATGGATAACTTCATACAGTATGCCGCTTATCAATGTTAACAATTTTGAACGAATGTAGTTCATCCTTAATATACCATTGCTTACTTCATCTACAACTTCTGTTGAGCTTCCAGCTCATCGACAGATGACTTGACAAAGGAAGCTGAAACACTCGTTAGTATATCATGTGTACCTCGTGGTCTGTGGCCCCAGTGATTCTTTATCGACTGGAGACGTTCTAAAGGATAGCGGTCAATCATTTTCGGTAGCGGATTGCTACTGTTATTCAACGGAGCTATCCGTGAAGCAATTACATTTTATTGGAACCGGGCAGCGGATGCTTGAAAAGAGCTGATTTATGACACCCTGTTTTGCTCTTATTGTAATTCATACAAGATGTAAGCACCTTTCGTTGCTTACTTGCTTTGGGCATGTGAGTTTCGTGAATTTCTGGTCATGCTCGCTTTCTGTCAGCTTTGGTGTCCCGATCTGTTTTAATGTACAACGGTCTTCCCCACAACATTGCCATAGTTTAACCGTTTGCGTTGTCCTCGTCACAAGTCGAACACGCTGTTCACACGGATAACTCGATTGCACATAGGATTCGGTGTTTGTTCAAATGTGTTTGCTAGATTTATAACCCGGCTTTTTTTATTCATAGTTTTTTTTACCCGGGATCCATAAAAGACCTTGCTGTATATTCGGTCTTTTGAATCATTAGAAGTCTCCTGCCGCACTGGATAGACATTGACCATTGGTCTAATCGCCTCAATTGACTCTCTCGTGCACATTTGTGTCCTTTTACCGCGATGGAATAGTGTCTGATTTGTTGTGATGTAGCGAATAAATCCATGGTTTTGCTTCTAAGAAAGTTACATTCATTAACTGGAATTCTGTGTGTGCGTGTCTTTTATGTATGTCAGCTGATTCCGGACGTGTTCCATTTTGATTCATTTCCATTGTTGGTTTGCTTTTTCAACACTCCATCAAGGTTTTCAGGCATTGTTTCACGTTTCATTACTTCCAGCTTTGCGTTTACCTGTGGATACAGGCGATGAGGCGGTTGAGGGTCAACAGCTGACCGCTGGCGATGCTTCTGGTCCAGGACACAAATGTTGCAGATAATGCTCCTATCTCATCCCAATCTTTCGACTGACGTCTTTATTATCGTAAACTGCTGCAAACTCGAACATTCAGTCAGGCCGCTAGTCTGTCATTTATAGTCCGTTTCCAACCCCTGCGTTAGCCAGGCTGGATTGGGATTGAGACCTGATCCGTCTATTTCCTTATTCTCATGTGTCTGGTCCGTGTCGGTTCTTCGTTCTGGTTGCCGGGTCTTACTTTGCTCGGAGCCTTTATTCTCCCCGAAGTATTTTTCTGGAGTTCCGCTGATTACATCGTCGCTGATTTTTCACTTTCGTTTTACCACCCTCCTCTTTTCACTTCGTCTCCTGTTTTCTCGTCTGCACTCATTTGTCCGACGTCATGGCGTCACAGTGGCTGACCTTATCGGGCGTGCGTTTGCGTGCAATCAACTTGCGTTAATGGCTTTTCGCTGTATCTGCTTTGGTTCTTCGGTTGGGTTTGTTACCACCATTGTGTGCCACGGCAGCTGCTATGAGAACTAGTTTTGTCGGCGCGCCTGCCTGCAGGCTCCACTGTGATCCACTGTCTACTTTGTTTTCGTCCACCTCCCTTCTGCTCTCGTTTGCGCACTCTCACGTGTGTGTTGATAACTGCATTCACGCGACTAATATGGTTCGTTGATTTTTTCATGTTTCACCTCATTCACACTTTCTCGGTGATCTCTCTTGTACAATATCGTGACTTCATCGGCGATTACTATAATGACGATAATGATTACCTTCTCATGATGTTCTTGACTGTTCTTTTCTGTTTGCACGTGCATTTGATTGCGTTCTCAGTCAATCTGATCTTTCCCCGTTTGCTGTCGGGCTTCCTTTGGTAGCAAGGGACTATAGACCCGTGTTGTTCCCCACTTTGCATTCAATCAAATTGGGAACAGCTGTTTTTCGTCGCCACTACGGAGTTAGTTGGGTTCTGTTAAGCAGTCTAGGCTCAGCGGTAGTCTTCCGTTCCACATCAGATCACTTAACATTGCTGTATCTCTGTGATGTACGTGTGGTTTATTTATGTGTAACTGGCGCTTACACTTGACCTGATTGATTTTCCGTGACAGATCGATTTCCACTCGATTGTCTTTCGTGTGCACACGTCTGATCTGAGTGGTTGTACGTGTGCACATTCAGGAGATGGCAATAACGGCTACCCATGTGGTTCGATATGAAACCAGACGTTCTGTTTTCTTTTTCCAGCTTCACCAAAGGGGACTTGTTCTTGATTCATGCAGTCAGGATTTCACAATCCGGCATTCTTTCATAAGGTTGTGGGCAGTTGCTACCTGTTTTCAGTTTGGATTGATTGTGTGCAGTCAGCTTCTGGATTGGAGCTAGAACTGCTGGTTTGGTACACAACGTTTAAGGCTCCCATACGTACTGAGCCGAATCTACTGACTTAGATGTTTGATTACTGGTGAATAGTGGCAGATATGGCTGATATAAGTTGAACATCACTCAGAGCTCATAGTAACAATCGCATTCCCACCGTTTTTTTCCAGTCAGAAAGTATCATCCAACGCACTTCTCTGTTGTGATTTCGATTCACTAGACTCAACTTTTTTGTGGACATACTTCCTACTAAAATGATTTGATGCGAAGTCTGTACTGTGTATGATCCAAAGTATTGTATAAAACAATCTGAGCAACGGCGCTTCGTTCATTTCTTAATTGTTACTTTTGCAGGTTATTACGATTTTTAACTATCATGTGCGCTAGAATCACGAAGTTTGGTTCACTTATGAATCACTTATCGCAATGAGCATGACAAACAAAAGAGACCTGGTCTGATTTCTCAGGAGTAGAGGCAAAAAAACGGACACTGGGTGAAGAGTCGGAATTGTTTTTCAGGTTAAAAAGGCAGTGTAATGTTTGGTACTGATGTGTGCCGATCTACTCATTTTGAAGACTGAATTGACTTCCTCAGATGGAGTGCGAACTAATGCTTCTGTTGACATGGTCCAGTCGAGTAAGAAAAGTGACCCAGAGCGTTGTTCTCTGCGTACTTGTACTGTCGGTTCTGCAACATCAGGGGCCACTTCACGGAGCTTGCTTGAACCGTAGATGTTTCAAGCGTGTTCACAAATGGCTTCAAACAGCATAAGTAGATGGATTTGGTTGACCACTTTGAAAATCGCCCTCAGAAATGTGGAGGGAAGAGTCTTCTATCTTTCCACTAATCGCATGTGGTTTGCGCTCCGACTGCCAGTATACACGAGATAGATGTCACCGTTTAACTTTTTCATGGGCAGCATTCTAAAAGTGCGCTTAGGGAATCGATTGACATCTGGTCTTTTTTTCGGATGTTAGACTGCTCAATACAGATTGTGCAGTTGACGTGTTGAGGTCGTACGAATCGTTTTGAAAGGGTGAGCTGAATTTGTGTGTGAAGTACGCTTCTCATCTTCCTTATGCTGCACCACCTCAGGCGTTTCCAATTCCGTGTTCTTTATTTCGACCAATACGGTCGCGGTCTTACCCATCTCGGGTTTGTAGTATTGCCTATGAGGTGACAGCCATCATAACGGAATCATATTGCTTCCGCTTCGTCGACTTTGGCGCACCAGAGACGTGCGGTGAAATGGTGAGTGTACAGTTGTTCCTCTTGTCAATTTTTTTTATAGAAAAATTATTCAGTGTGTCGAACCTACCGTTTTGTTCGTGCATTGTGAGTCCTCGAATTAACCTGCTGACTTTCTCAGCAGGACGCCTGCTGCTTCTGAGCATTCTGTTGCTAATCCAGCCCGAGTCCAGTTTTCATAATTGAGTCTCTTATAACCGTCACCTTTCTTATTTGTAGTACAAGTTCAGTATTGTTCATTACTCCTAGTGGAGGATACGATTGTCCCTGTGCAAATCTTACGAAGAAATGATGATTTCGGCTTACACTACGTTACGTTTTTCCTAGTATAATAAGTTATAAGCTTAGTTTTGGAATGCAAGTAGACGGAACTTACGTGTCTGTTAGCGATTAGCATTAAATTCCTGTCGGATAGCACAAAATTTGCTTCCTAAAACGTGGTCCAACGAAAATAAGAATGTTTTTATATATTTGGTTTTTACAACAGTCGGCTATGTGCTTTGGTCACTATGGTTGACCTTACATTTAGAGAGAGCACGTGATCAAAACGACTAGATTAGCACATGTAGCCGCGTTGCCTTCATCCGATTCACTCTGCACGAATTGATTACTGACGATGTGGTTGCATGACCGGTGTTAATCTAGTCCTGTTAGTGGCTATCTGGCTGACATTCTTCTGTTGGTGACCTAGGTGGTTTTACGATTGAATCCGCCAGGCATCACGGGCGGATTGTTTGCGCGTTTTTTGGTATGGATTACATGTTTACTTCGCATTCATTTACATTGGGTTGGCGTACGCTCATGATAGTTTTAGTCAACACACGTTGGTAACACACATTGTGTTGAATGCCTGTTTCATGTTGTACGTTGGTGCTGATGTTGAGAGTTCAATAAGTATTGTTTTTTCCTTTCATATCACTGGAAGGTTTGTTCTTGACTCATCCTGATCCACTTTCCTTTTGCCACAACAAACTACTCATTTATTCCAATACCACTTGGAAAAATTTTAACCTTGGCTCTCTCTGTACACATATTAGTAACACTAGGCCTACGTGTGCAACTGTCCTGATTTACGCACGGACTTATCTGAATCTGACCCGTGTGAACTTGTTTCTTTCGTGCATTTCTTGGTCCAAGTGAATGTTTGATCGGCAAATTCAGTTCATCGATCATAGTTTTACTTGTTTCTTTGGCTGGATAACTATCATACAACAGGCAGGAGGTGTATCCGGTGTGGTTTTTGAGTGAACATGTAAAACTAGATAGAAAAGCGTTGATTTTCGGATATCCTCTTGTTTGCGTTCCTGCAGACAGAACCAACAACACTGCAGCACGTTATCTGGCGACGAGACAACGTCAAAATTACAAGTCACATTTAAAGTGTAGAAAAGCAAACAGGTAAATAACAAATGGTAAGACCATGTGACATCCTTAGAGTAGTCGCGCTGGTTCGGCAGACTGCTAATAAAGGGATGGTTTGATGCATCGTTGACGAGATGTCAAACCACAAAACTGCGTCTCCACGAGGCATAATCGGGAAGCTGTTGTTCAGCATCATTCCTGCCATGCGCAAACGCGAGGCCACTTGGTGTCATCAAAGTTGAGTACTTCTCTTTATGCCGTTAGGTTGTCTATTGAGACGAAGCATCTTAGGATAAAATGCAACTTAACGACAGAGATGGGTCAATGGGAAACCCGAAAGGAAGTGTCTAAGTAGGGTTGCCATAAGATTACGATTCCGTCAGCTAGTTGGATGGCCTTTCTTTCCGAAGGGCTTCAGGAAAAAGAAAACGAGGATACCGGGAATGGGATGAACAGTGTGGTAGGTGATTGAGTTTGTGAGGGTAAGTAAAAGGCGCCAAGTTTGATGGGATTCTGTACGAAGTGCAAGATTATGGGTTGACAACGGAAACGCAAATTTTATAGCTATCGAAACTGAGGAAATAGCGAAAGTTTTGGGAAGAAAAAGAAACGCGATTTGCGCACTCGATAAAAATGCGGACTCGGAACACAGTAGACGCCTCGTAGAATTCTTATATAGTGTAACCATTCATAAATGTCATAGTTGTTCGCACATCTAGATAAATGACAAAAGTGTTCGATAAATTGGAGAAGAAAGATTTGAACGAACTCGACAGCAAACTAAGAGCGGTCAGCTGACAAGGCATAATTTGCTCCCCTTGGTTACCGCGTGTTTATGTGGGGATAGGTGGTGCGAATGTACTGCACGATGTTGTCCGTGGTTTGGTTTGGGTCAAATTCCGTGAAGACGTGTGTGGTGCATTCGCTGATTCCCTTGCGCACAGTAATACCGAAGATCCTGTATTTTGGAGTAAAATTGCAGGCAGATCAAAGTCGGTGTTACATTGGTTGTACGAATGGTTATGACACAAGCGGAATGTTGAGTTTCAAAAAAATAGGCGTTGATAACTTAATACGTAATGCGACTGTATACGTGTCCCTATTTTGTCTATTTGCATGCCATATAGTCAGCATGTTTTACGTTTGTGTCTGAGGTGAGTAAACGAAATGTTAGCATTTCACTACACACGTGTTCCTTGTGCACTGATGAAATACGCTTCGGCATAAGTATGGCACAGACACTACACATTCCTGGATGCAGTCGACCAACTGCCAAAAACAAAATGCACTGTCCCGAAAAAGTGCGTTATTTGGGGACGGCAAACAAACAAACTATTTTCTCTGATGGTTGAAATCAGCTCGGTCATCACCATTTACTCGCCAGCATTCACCGTTGACTGTTTGGTTGCAAATTTGTGTCTTGACAATAGGGCTAACTAATGACCCCTTTGGTACTCCGTGTTATTTATGCGCATCGGTGGGTATCATAGGGGAACAGACTTAATGTTTCAGAGATCGGTTACAAGTGCAGTCAACAGCACTTCTGGCAAATTCCACTACGTTGTACAGAGTCTCCTCAACAGTTGATGAGGCTGACCAATTTGGGTTTGGATGTCGCCTACGGGAATGCTCGAATTCGAAAATGAAACGTGGCGGATTGTAACCAAAATTGACTTTCAGTTTGGTTTAGATTAATTGTGGTGTGTACCCTGACTGTGACGTCTGGGTTGTTAGCACAGTTGAATTTGATCTTTTGGGAACCACGAAAAATAGGGAAAATATTCTGGCTAAACCATCTTTTGTTTCCGGCTAGTTGTTTGGGTAATGAGTTATTTTTATGATGGTGATGTGGTACCGTCTGAGAGAATAAGGAACACATTAGCATTAACGGGAGTGCGGATGCTGTTCTAATCACTGCTCTATCCTTATCTTCGTCCTCATTGAACAGGTCTGCGGTTTGTTGTCGCAGGCAACCAACGCTGTTGGTGTATGTGCCTGTTGATATGCAATCTGAGACATGCATCAAGAGTTATATTAACTGTTTGAGTGGAAACGATAGTCACAAATGCAAAACATTATAGCCAGCCAATCTGTGGACACCACGTGCAGATGAACTTATGTGCCAGTACTTGGGCATCGTGTGTTTTGGAAGTTCAAGCAGATAGATGATATGGTGAACTCACTTTGGATGAACAATTCCTTGGGCGTGGTGATCCGGATGAGTAAACCTGCGGCAATAGTATGAGACAGGATGAGGAGTTTGTAGCCGAAAATAATTAAGCTGTCAGCATTACAACTACCTGCAAACCATTTTTAGATCCCGCACTTGTTGAAGTGGGCTAGTTCTTGGTCTCTTGCAATTAGTCGATTGTTGTGTGCCTAATTAGATTGTCTTCTTACACATGCGACCTAGCAGAATCTTCGCACTCAGTACACTTACTTTTTAATGCAATTTATGATTTTCACTCCTGAATCCTCGGCTTCCGCGTGATCACGTGGCTGGTGATCCGTTCTTGATCTAACGGTTATGTGCGTGATAGTTGGTTGACCAGTTGCATCCACTACCACCTATAAGTCAGCTTAGCTGAAAATTTCGTTCGACACATCCAAGGGAAGTGCATATTACTGCAATGTATGGTAGCTAAAATTCTAATTTAAGCGTGGAACGCTATTCCCAAGTTTTATCATTGTGAATTTCGTAGCATCTGTACTGGTGCTTACGACAAACTGTCAGACTTATTGAGCCGAATTAACCTGGCCTCAGTTACTGTTTGTCATTACACTGCTGTTATACCTTGTATTGTGGAAACACAACTCGGTGTTGATGGTGCGTAGGTACTATGTATGGTTAAGCTTCCAACTATGCGAAGTCGATCTCACCGACTGTGAAGCTAATGATGGACTGTACAATAAGGTCGCTTCGTGCGAACGTTTATGAAAGTGAAAATCTTGATTGTCGTTTTGAGAATGCGGAAACAGAAGCCTAGTTTCTTCAAAAAAGGGGATGCTTGAAAAATCCGTCTGAATGCGAAAACTGCCACCGATACTGAAGGGTGTTGAGTTCATTTCATTCAGCTGTACCAGAATTTCGTTCTTAAAGTTGCCTACTTAGTAGTAGTATATCCGGTATTGAACAATTTCTTCACTACGCGTCTCGCCAATCGTGCTGTCGGTACTCGGAACATATATTTGAACCTGATGAAAGACACTACTCCATTGGTATTGAAATGGGCGGTAACTTACGCTCATGGAAAACAAACCGGAGTTTTCGTGACCTACACACCCCTATATAGCTAATTTGGGAACGCCGCATCAGTACCAAGTGGAGTTTCTGGTGTGCATGAGGTGTTTAACTAGTTCATAATCTTTTACATTGTCTCATACAAATACTATACCCATTGATATGTTCACCTCTTCTCAAATGCCAGCCCGATTCCCGTCATACGATCAATTTATCCACTATTTGTTCAAATGAGAACATGCATCAGCATGAGGAGAAATGGTCGGGGTGTTCTAAGTCAGCCATCTGCATACTAGTCGCTGTATTGACTGGGTAACTTCGGTGAATAAGCTAGTTGTGATATGACAGATGAAATTCAAGAAGTATACAATATCAGAAAACGCACTCTTTTTTCCTCGATTCTACCCCACAATACATGAGGATATGGTTTGGCAAGTGACGCCGAAGGAACAAACGCCGCTGCAGGTCGATTATTGTAATGCCATCGTGCGCGCTGACGTGTAATTGCACTTCCGTGTACCGCACTCTGCTCAGCCCATTATCGCATTCTGAGGCGGTCAGTTGAGTTAATGGAATCAATTGATCGACCGCTCGTGCGAAGCATACTTCATTACTCCACTGGGGTGTATCCACAGAACCGAGCATCAAACACCGGAAAGCTGCAAACGTGTAAAAGAGCGACAGCTGGTTGAGTCACGTGGTTAACGTTAACATCGAGTTTTGCACGCATTTTTTCCATCTAGTGAAACTTACTGACGCCTTGTGACGCATTTGCATCCAACGGGGACTTGTGTCCGTGCGTGGGACTCTCACGTAACACGCATACAAATGGCACATTCTGGGAAGCAATTTGAGCCTCATTAGACTGATTTGGCACCATGGGGCCCACATCGACTCTGTGTGATGTTGTCACTCCGTCCATGTGCGTGGATCCTACCTCCGACGGACTAGCACCAAGCACACTGGCCGAACTGGCCACAGTAGCATTGTCGAAATTGTTCACTTCGCTCGTTATAGAACCTCTGGTCCGCTTCTCCGTGCCAATGACTAATGGAGGCAAGGCTGCTGTTCCTGAAGAGGGTAGGTTGGTTGTGACCGGTGGCAAAGTCAGACGACATGGAAGTGCCAGCGGGTCAATGGTGTGCTGGTGAATAAGTGCAGCTAGACTAGGAAATACTGGCTCACTGGCGAACCCCTTGAGGCGAACGCCACGTGTGGGCGAATTGACCACTTCGATGAGGTAGTGACGGACGAGTTCCGATTGGAGGTCGTCTGAGAGCCAAAAATGAAGATTACGTTAGCCATGTCAGTTTGGAAACCCAAAGTTTCAAGTACGAGAGAATTAGTACGCTATTTAAGTAATCCTCAATTTCAGCAGCAGACAGCTGTGTACACGTGATATCCAGTGAAAACTACCAAGTTTGGCCAATTTGTACGGTTACAGGGCAACTCAGTACCACCATTTCTCCTACGAATTTTATCAGTTCCCGTTATATATTTACTTGTCCGGTGAGCAGACAATGCTTCACACCTTGAGGGCAATTTCGTAAGGAAATCCAGCCAGCGTTGAACTATTCGTGCAGTCCGGCTATCATTTCTTCAATGATTGCAATGAGATATAAGTTACTGCACGAGCGTCTGTGGCGAAAATGATGTTGCATTTGTACATAACAAATGCGGCACATCCTCTACAAAGCTGGAATGTGAACAGTCAGTTCTTCCTTTTCGACGGTGCTTGTTGTAAAATTCCGTGCAGGCTGTCAACGGCTATGCTATGAAGCAAAGACCATTATAGTGACCACACCGTCTGTTTCTCGGTTTGTTCAGCTTAACCTCTGGACAAGTGGTATTTTGATTGCTTCATATTGACACACTAATGTTGATTGGACCCCTGTGTTACTCAAATCAGCGGTCAACAAATGGGCTGCAACTGTGGGGAGTTGAGATTTTTTTATCTGTTGGCTTACTGGTGCGTCGATTTCCAATTACATATGCGATCGAACAATAAATCGTAATAACGACTGGCGGTTTAACGTCTTGATTTCAATCACTCGCCGGAAGCAAATTACAGCGTCACTTCAAAACTGACGGGTCTGTCGCACTTTTAAATGTTGAAACCCATCACCTTCAAGGCCGAATGAGGTCACGTATGTGAAGCTTACCATAGGTCGAGGACAAACAGCTTGCGATACTACCATGACAACAGTCAATATTGACGATATACTTGTATGACTAAACCAAAAACTTAAATGGTGGCATGCACTATGATTCCTAATGACGACTGTAGTTGGTTATTATTGAAAGTACTGTATGCATTGAAGAGGTTTAAACAGTCGAATCCGGCATGCAGAACCCCATCTGCTGGGATGTGAGAAGAATGGAACAAGTGAGAATCGAAGCATGGCGAATCATGCGAAAGTGTAGGAGCGATACGCGGAGTCACAGCACTGTCCGATAAGCATGTCAATGAACGATGCTTATCAAGCCAAGGGGAGGGAGTGGACCTGAGGTCGCCTAATCAATCACTCAGCTAGTCATGACACGTGCATGTGAACGAGGTGAAGACGCATGATGTGGTCGCGTAGTGGGTGGGTTCCGGTGAGACGTCAGCAAATAGGTGGTTTTCAAATCTTAGAATCACGGGTTATACAAGCAACATCAAGTGTACAATAATGAATAACTGAGGACAATGCGTGCTTGAATATAGTGTTTCGCGGTAAATTAAGTTGTGAATGGAAAGGGTTATGGGCTTGCGGGAGCAAATGACGATTTAGGTGAAAGAGGGAGAATGGAATCTTACTGAGCAGGCTTCTGACAAACTTGGTGAAACCTACGAATTAAGAGATGGAGTGGGGGAACAAGAAACGAGAGGGCATAGTCAGTTGAAAAGAACAAGGAACCAATAAAATCGGACATCTCTACTAGGCCTCTCATTTTCTCCCTCCCCTCTGGCTGGAACGATAGGTTTAGTTGTATGGAAAAGCATCGTGGTGTGATAAGGCGTTTGTCAGTCCATGCAGATGATTAAATGTTTCAAAGCTGTGCGTTTGCAGTGCGCGTTCCCATTCAGCACCACATCACTAGATGTTTACCTGCCAATCTTTCGACATGTCAACCTCAACTTTCTCTTCCCTCGTGAGAGCAAGTATACATTTCCACATCGGATTTCTCAGTAGAATACATTAAGAAGAAAGGCATCCTCGTGTGCATTTTTCAGCGGCGTCCTTTTTCGAATATCGATTTTCAGATGCAGGTACCCTTTTCGCGAGCCAAACGGATGACTCAAGCAAATGAAAAGACCGCGTGTGATAACGTGATGATTTTGCCTCAGTATTGACCAGAAACATCCGTCATCCAGTGTACTTCCCTTAATCATTACAATTCCTTCTCATATGCAGAAATCTACCAGTTGTTTATAGGTAGCTTGTAAGTGGACAAACATCCACCACAACCTCATAAGGGGTTGAGAGGAGTAGTTTGCAAATTGTTGGTCCCAGTGACTACCAACAAAGGGGTGGGCAGCTGTTTCGGTCTTTTTGGATCGAAACGTACGAGATGAGCGCGTTGCAGCAGCTGAGAAAAGTAGTTCACGCAGCTTACTGCAATTCTGTTGACACAACTCTGTAACCTAGTCGTTAAGTGTCTAAACTACCATTCTGTGGTAACTTACTACTCTGACGCTTATTCGTGGTTCATAGGTTCGATTCTCCGATGTTTGTGGTACCTGTGCGACCGAACAGGGTCTAAACAGCTGTACATCACTTTGCTGTTGGTTACTTGGACCAAGTGTTTGTATGATAATTCACTTGAGCTGCAAGTCATTATCGCTTGCTTTAAGGCAATTTGCTGATAAGCGGAATGGCTTAGTTACATGAGAAGTTTTGTTCATCTTAGATATACCGCGTTCGTCAGTTCCCTCCAGATACTCCAAAATCGGTTTTGACAATAAGCCACCGAATATGGATAGGGTGTTTTTACAAACCTGAATAACTAAGCTCCATCTACTTTGAATTCTTAAGCAACAGAACTTGTCTAAATTCTAAACAGGGTCCGTTTGATATAGGCTGAGCGCCACTGTAGTTCATCTCATTGTCGTCAGTTGGTTTGTAGAAGGTTTTGTTAAACGTATTCAAGTCCGTTTGAAACCTCTGGGCTCGTGTGACAAGCACATCTGTGCACTAACACGCGCACTTGGACGAAAAAAGGCACATGAGAGCGATTGAAATCGTGCGAATCACGTGCACAAAAATGTGTCAAGGTCATTGTTCAAGCTACCGTTCACAAACGTAGCCGTTGTATGAAATCGGTGTGTGAAGTATGCTAATTTGATGGGGTTTTATCAGTTTGATGAATATGCTGCAAGTTGGTTGAAAACTATCATTTTTACAGAAAATATCGACCATCCGTTTGAGCACTGTTCTGTAGCATGTGCACACAGAGGACGTGTTCAAATTAGTCCGTGTTGTGAAACGCTGAAGATACCAGCATAACACGGAATTATTGTTTCGTAGACCGCAGTCAGTGCACTGCTCTGTCTATTCTGTTTGCAAGGTCGGAGCTCCATACTGATCCTATGCTTTTCTTTGTTCTACTCACTGCTTAAAAGTAGTATAAGATTAAGCGTGACCTACTGAACGAGTTGGCTTCGCGCGTTGAACAACATTGTGTGTTAATTCATGTGAACTGGAAAAAACGAAGGATTGAGGAAAAACAGAGTTCACTTGAAAACTTTTGCATCTACAGTTCGAACCCAACTATATTTCGATCAGCTGTACTAAAGTTGCTGCCATATTTTAACGTGATCTACCTAACATTCAGTGCGATTCCTTCTCAGGATACCCCTTTGTGGCTTAGCCATATTCTGGCGTCAGGTGAGGTCTGGACGCCGGAAGCTAATCGTCAACCATTGGAGACCATCACGTCCGCTCTAATGTTTGCCTGGATGTTACCAGAGTTTCAGGCGGTATACACGACCGTAAACTTGGTCTGGAAAAAAACATTTCGAACTCGCCTCATAAAGAAAATGTCTACCAAGTTGTCCTGGGATTTCGATTTGTCTTCTCACTTGCGTGAATCTCTACAGATATGTGAGAGCACACTGGTGTAGTATCTGAATCTCTCACAACTGTTGTGTTCTTGTTCCACTGGCTGCCTGGCCTACAACAGCCGAACTGGTTGCGGTCGTGTGATATAATCTTATTTTAATTTCCCGCTAAGATATTTGCAAGGCCCTTTAAACTCCTGTGCTCTCAACCAACTTACGCGTGTGTTTGCCTATGACCACACGACATAACTCATTGTCAGCTGCGGGTTTTATTGACCAACCATTCTGCGGCACTTCATTCATTCATTCGTTGATGTTTTATTCTGGATTCCCGACTCAATGTCCAGTCAGTCTCTATTTTAAATACTATCTAATAACCAGTTGCGTGAGCCATTTATTTGTGGATCATTGCATAGCTATTGTGACTGCTCTAGATATGTGCAAACTGAACCAATAGGCTTCATACCAAATACAGCGTCCAAGATAAGGTATGAGCGTTCTGCGCATTAGAAACCCCCTGAAAAGTCTCATGAATTCCGATTGGTGTTTATACCCACACAGTTGTTTTTTCCAAGAGACCAAACAGCCGAACTGTCCTGATTGGGTGAGCTATTCGCAATCTGTTTCTTTTTGATATCATTTCGGATCGATGGGATTCATTTTGTTATATCAAAACGGCTCTGTCATATATGCTCATGCAACAGTACAAAGTGCGAGAACAGCATATGGTGGTTATACGGCAACATTTGAGATGAAGCCTAGTTTGTTCTATGGCTGCTTTGTAAAGCGTGGAATAGAGAGAATCTCCTTAAGGTTAGCTAACAGGTTTTGCGAATGCCTGATTGCGCCACGTGGGAGGCAACCTGACAGTTTCATTTGAACGAACAGATAACTGTTCATCGTAGGAACTGGAACACGCACCTGATTGGATATCAATCTATGCGCACTGCTTGATGACCCAGAATTTGTCGGGTCAGTATACAGAGTTTACTGCACCAGAACGTTTTATTCTACGACTATAGGAATTGGGTGCGAAACCAAGCTCGCCGTTGCACACAAACTTATATAGCCAGAAATGTCAGGATGCTTCAGTTTAGAACGCGAACAGGGAGAGAGTGAAAAAAAGGGGACGTGAAGGGACCTCACCATTGAAAAAATTAGCTACGTCTATATTCAGGCATACGATTTCGAGATGCCCACATCTCGTAAACAAACAAACGGGCTGTAAGTGGAAATAAACTGTCATCAGCAAGACCGCCTCCCTACGGATTTCACTGCCCCGCGTCATTAAATGCACTCACTTCACAGACACTTCGGTAAAACAATGTTAACATTCACGCCACTAAGCTCGGTTAGCTGCCATCTCACCTAACTCCGCCAGCCACCGACTGTGAGTCGCGAAGGCCCCAGCCCGAGAGGTGTACCCGATTTACAGTGGCCAAACTCTTTGTGAGCGATTTCTTCCGTCGAACTTACGAGCGGGTGTAAATTACACATATAAGACAACATAAGAAAGCAGCAACTCAATTTGAAATCCACACAGAATGTAAGAATTCGGATGACGTCATCCAAAACTGAGAGGTTGCTATTCAATCACCCGAGCCTTCCTGTTAAGTCCAAGACGATACCTGCGACATATTTATCTTTACATGTTTCTTACTTAACCGGTTAAATTTTTCCCGCACGCATTCAGTCGAATCACCTCTCTGATATACTATACTCGATACTACAACTTGTCCAGACCTTGGTAACCTTCTGCCCCACATTTGGAGGACTAATGTGAGTTAGAAAAGCGGCTGTGTTTATTCGGTAATCACTCGACGTGGTCAGTGATTTCAGTTCTGTCAGATACGCTAACATCGGTGCCTCCAACCCACTGTTTGCTGTTTGGTAAGACTGCCACAACAACTACACGTGTTGCTACGCACTTCTATGTGATAAATTAAGACGAACGATTACCTAATGCTGCGCAACGATCTAAACAGAAGAACGCCGAATTCACCTTGACATGTCACCCGCGCACAACCTTACCAGTCAATTAATCTCTAACCTGGAGTTGACGTTATTCGTCAGATCAAACATAGCTGATCACATCATTCTCGTTATATACGAGTCCCCTTCTATCTACTGTCAAAGTTTATTTCCCGACAGCATCTTAACTAGCTTGTACTAGGCATTTCATTTTCCACACAGTTAATTAGATATTGACATCTACTATTTATGTATGTCGTTCTGCCAAATTCCGTTCGTAAGAAATTTGACAAGCCTCCCCTGCATGTTTACTTGGGGTTTGAATATCACGCCCTCAGTTTTTCACCATCCATGAAGGGCGCATTTCACAGTTGCGTCCTACTTCGACAACCTTCAGTTTTGTTTTCTTGTGATCACGTCCCGCAGGTTCTCCTTTAGGTTTAGGTCAGTGTTTCATACTGATTAGTGCAGCGGTTCGACATTTCGTCCGAAAAACAATCTGGAAGAGATCAGTGTAACTTTGTTGGAAGGCGAAACCATTATTGTATTTTCGTACACTAAAAGGAGATGGAGCGTCCCAAGTTTGTTGGCTTGCAAATCTGACCTCTGTGTACAGTCTAATGTTACAAACTACTGTTGCTTCAGTGGAAAGTGCTATGAGATACATTCTTAGGTTCACTCTGAAGCACCTTGTTCGAGGTCACTCACCAGAGCCGCGACTTCAAATGAGTAGTCTAAACTACATACAATATTCGTTCAGTGTTAAAGTGTCCTAACTGCAACACTACTTGACAGTGTCATCAATGGATGATTTCTAGTGAAAGTTGGTCAACTTGGTCCCAGTCAGCGTGGCCATCCAAACGGCTTCACATTAACACACGAATTCTAATGTCAGTGCTAAGAGAACGTTAATTGTTGAATTGCGTTTGCTTTACGTTTGATTGTCATGTCTAAGTCTGACTTTACCTCTGTTCATTTATGCTGCCATGATCGCTACCGCTACTAAAGGAAATTTTGCGATTTCTCCCTGTTTTACTCCATGCTTTATTCTCACCATAAACCATTTCAGACTTAGATCTGTGTAGCCACTGCAAATCTTCTTTGACCTTTGAATTTCCAATCATTCCATTAGATGATTTGGTGCCTGTATCGTATCTGTATCAGCCTCCAATTTAAATGTGACACATTATGGAGAATTCGCTACTATTAATACACAAACAGTTGCAACTCGGTAGGTCTTATGAGATGAAAAACATTTTGAAATATATTTGAAGCAGTACGTATGACTCCTTTTTTTCATCCTGTTTACCTAAACTTCTCCGATTTCCCTATCATTGTTTTGCGCAGTACGAGGCGGATCTTATCAAGACCTTCTTGACGTCCGTTTTAGTCCCTTTCAAACACATTGTCATATGCCGCGCCGTTCCTTCTCTGGTTCTAACAGTTGCAACCCGTACGGCATCAATGAATTCATAGCTCTGAACTGCCAGGTGCTGAGCTACTAATCCAATCTGCGGAGGAAATTGTGTACCCCACAACAATCACTTAGTGAACACCAGTTGTCGGGTTGCAAAGAGAAACAACTATGTCATGAAGTTTTACTGAACGACCTGCACCTTATGATTGGTATTAGTTCAACTGCAAAAACACCACCGACAAATATTGTGGTTGATGTTTTCACATGTTTTGTTTTCAAAGCTAAACTGTTTAAGCTGAAAGCTGAACAACATAATGACAATGTTTATTGACCTTGCAGTTAGTTTGCGCACCGTAACAGACTTCCTGCATTAGGGTTTCGTTCCACAGGATACCACAATCTTACATTACACATCATTCGAATGAAGAGTGTGAGAACCGAAACTATTTCGGTTTTGTTGATTCCGAACACCCATCCACTTTTGTCAAACAGGCGGACAACAAAATCTCTCCGGTTATGTAACCGATTTCAGATTGTGCATCAACAGACAACATGCAATTTGAAGCTTATTGCTAAAATAAGAGAAGACTGGTGAAATACTGAACTGTGATGAGCGTGGACATGAAAATTGTGTTAATCTCGCAAAAATTTTTTTCTGTCCTGTGACAAGATCAGCGACTTTGTAAAGAGAAACCTGGTAGTACGTCAGTTGCGGGTATGATAAAGCAACATGACTATCATCATTGCGTATAACCACGCTATTGTTTGATATATAAGCCTGATGAATCTCTTGTAATTGTATATGCCTGATGAGGATTACCGAAAACAGCTGTTTACAAACTTGACTTCTTATGAAAGCAGGGTTAGTTGGATCCGGGCTGTAATCCGATTAGCCAGTTAGTCTTCAGTCATGGTTCAACCAGATGGTCAGCCACGCTTTGCTGATGCTCAGTTATCTTAGTACACCTTTCCTCACTGGTATGTTTACGATCACCTAATCAATCGTGAAATCGATCAAAGCGCGAAATATTGTACAACTTCCTATACAGAGCCGACGCAAATGTCTGCCACAAATTCTTACCTGAACGTTCACCGTACATACAAGCTTACTACTTAAACCACCAACGCTCATTTTCACTTCAGCCTGCTTCCATTTTTGCACGGAATAGATTTTACGTCCTATAACTATCCATTCTTAATCACACTTTCACTAGTTTTAAACGATAATAAAAGTTTACACGGTGCATCCGGTAACAATTTGTGACACATTTAAGGTCGCGTATTGCAGTTACCTATGTCTATACAGCGCAATCATTCCGTTTGTCAGTATGTCAAAGAGCAAATTCACAGACACATGTAGGATAGCATTGGAATCATGCACACCAGTTCGGATAGTGTTTGCTACGACGGTAATTAAGAATGGGGATCAACTCACGGCCAAGTTGTACATTAAAATGCACTTATTACCCAGGCGTATCTATCATCCACTACTCCACAAGCTGGATCCTAACGCTCCCGAGTTACTGGTGAACTGTTGTTACAAGTGAAATCATTATATAGATATATTTAGATGTGAGTGTTCGGTGAACGCCCAACAAGTCAGAATGTCGTACCGATTATGCAATCAACAGGAAGTCGACAACCAGCTCAGTGGATTGCGTATCATCTTCTGACTACAGATCATCGAGTAAACACTACATAGGTATCTCGATTCGTTTAAGGAACTAGCAGAAATCAGTTACTACTCTTCGTGGAGGTTCTGCATACCAAGGAGAACTCTAATTTCCATAAGCAACGCGAGTTGAATACCAATTTTCATTGCTGTGGTAGCAAGCTCTATTGAAATCAGTGTGCTTAGTTCCAATGTTGTCCTACGTGTAGGTGAGTTGGTACTTTGACTAACTGTTAAATACCGATTCTGCCATATAGACACGGTTAAGTGCAAAAATGTGTTTGCAATTATGTTACGAAAAGCCACCGGATACCTCACGCAAATCTGTGCTGTTGACCTCTCTCATCAAGCCTATAATGGAGGAATATTGCTTCAAAATTTTCCTAATCGTCTTGTTGTTCTCTACATTCTTGGAGCCGATCACCTCTGGCCGAACAGTTTCAGGTCATATCACGACAGTTATTCATTATGGTCACTAGCTTTTAAATACAAGTTGTGTACAGGAATTGACATTCCGGTTAGAATGAGGTAGAACTGGTGAGAACGTTGTCACTTATGAGAATCGTTCGTCAAACTTGAAACAAAAGTTCCCAAGGCAAACATGGTGTGTGGAACAAGCAACAAGTTTGCACGATGTATCCGATAACTTTGCGTCGCATCTTTACAAGTACATGCTGTTGTTAACAGTGTTAATGTAGTAAATCAGCACTGTTCATCGTACTGGGTCAACCAAACAAGTTGTAGACATATTTGAATAGCATACACATATGTTATTTTGGTTAGGGTTCCTTATGCATTGCCTTCCGTTAATTGCATTACTAATTTGTGAGATGGTGGTGATCTGGCATCAGATATCTCATGCAGTTCTTAGTGTTAAATCTCCATCCACTAAAGTGATTGTTTCTTGAAAACCGACCTCCAGTTCCAACAACACTAATTTTGTCCAAGGAAATTCCACAACGCTCTCGTTAGCATGGCAGAATTTGTCGCAACCGGTTGTTGATCATTGTAAATTGAAGTTCGCTTGAATAGGTTGGGGTACTAATATCTTTGTTTACGTAATTTTGAAAAGTCTAGTCTTTCCACGAATTATACACAATATGCGTTCTACCGTCTTCAGTTGACCATTTAAAGACAACTCTGTGCGACCGTATCGGGAATACAGTACTGGTTCAACGTACATTCTCATGAGAAGTCAATTTACAACAAATTGATGGGTATGTGCTGGTCAGGCTGGCATGTTTTTGGACACACAGACATACTGTTCAAACAAAAGAGACATCCACTGTTTAGTTTGGTTTTCTCGAACTTTTCAACTCTTACCTTTACAGCACAGTTACCGAAAACCTAAAAATCTATATGCAGCGTTCGGTTTTTAACTGGAAATCATATAGTAGCGAACTGAAAATGGACGTTTTAATTTCGTCGCTTACCTGACTTCGGAGTGACCTTCGGTGGCAAAGTTGCGACCTTCACAGCAAGACCGAATGCCCCTTTAAAGGTTGTGCTATCTCGAATGAGGAAACTTCCTGGTGGTTGCTGACGTAGAATGCTGATAGCTGCATACCAAGTAGAACGGGATGAATATTTTAATTGAAAACTGAGTTCCAGTCAGTTGATGGAAATAACCTTATTGACCGACTGGTTAAAATTGCGCACAAAATGCGCAAAACAGTGATCATTAGATAACAATGTTCAAACTTTGTTGTCACATCTTCATTCTGCGGGAGAACATATAACTATTTAGCATAGATTGGCCACTCCGAACAAACTGTTCAATTAGTCTCCATATCAATGTTCTTCTGGTCTAGCGGCAAATCGTTATGGTTTCACGGATCCGTTAGGATCTGTAGGCAGTTGGTTTCAGTGGCCCTCAGCAAAATACTGTTTCGACACTGTTGGGTTCCCTAAGTGCCACGTACACCGTGAATTTGGGCCTACATCGTATTAACAGGTGTCCGGACGCTTATCCGCTAGACCACGTGGTCATGTTCGTTGAGTTTACGGGACCGTAATTGGAGTATATTTTAAATCTCTCAAACCAATCCGTGGTTCGTGGCTGACTTCAAAATGAGCAAACATCCACCATGTTCCCAATGGGCCTTTCTTGGTAATGCTGAATACATCCAGTCCAAATTGCAGAGGGCGATTCTTTTTTCGTCCACTGGTGCAGCTCATAGTACTGTACTGATCTGCTGAATCTGAGTACGTCTGTTTCGAGGTACTGAACGATAAGCTCAGTTTATTCTACTTCTGAGTAAATAATGGCCCTTTCGTAAAGCTGTGATCAGGTAAATTTCTCTACAACTCAACAGTCTTTATGCTTAATCTCATATAGAAACTGCATATGACCTTCTCGGCTATAAAGAGACTTTAAGGATATGTATGGCGTTAAGAATCATCTCAAACTTCTTCGTAGATCGCAGTTGTGTTTAGTGAAACAGACATTCGTATACATGAGAACTTTATTAAAGAAAGACTAAACAGAACGACATCAACAACAACGAGGGCGACATGCATTACAACCTCATATCTGACTTGTCAATTATTCAACCAACTGTGCAAATATGAATCGATCAATAAGCCGATGTATCTCTTTATATGAGTTTGTACCTCACAATAAGATATAGATAGCTGTGAAACCTGGCGGCTGTTTTAATTTGACACCTTCAACTTTGGTGCCAATATGGTGCGGTAATCGATTTGTAAAACACGAATGATGATGCTTGCTCACGATGGCTATATGACAGTCTCGTATCAGGTTCTCGGAATGAACACACAAAATCAGGTGCGGTTCTAGACAAAAATTAAACTCCGTTGCACCTGGTGTACTTGGTGCAAGCCACAAACACATGCTGTCGCATACCAGACCGTTGACAACATTACAAAGTAGTAATCAACGGGTTAATGCTTGGTTGTCTGGCAAGCACATTCTCTGCGTTTCGAGGACAGATCAAGAGCAGACACAGTTGGAGGTGTTAGGTTCAAGCTACTTAATTGGTTTTAAAGTGTGCTGGAGTAGTGAGTAGTACTATAAGACTTGGATGAACTGTATCTGGAAACGCCCAACACGAATACTAGTTGTGTACTAAATGGTGTTAATAGTTTCGAAATTCTGTGACATACTACACTTGCGGTTAAATAGAAGAAGCTGATTGCCCTAACAGACATTGTTTTAGATACCACAAAACTGTTTGGGATGTAGGTATGGTGTTAGGCAGTGTGTTCGTGCTGATTGTGTTTGTTTGGAACATATGATTAGGAGTGACTTCCTGGGATAACGTGATCGATTGATACAATTGTAAATGTGGTACTAATTCGTTCAAATTGTTACCACCCAGGTCCAGCATAGACAGTGTTGAATTATGCGTGACCGATGGTAATCACTACATGGTATAGGTGATGCATTTCCCGTTAATTAGGGTGGCGGCCTTTAATCTAGACACACCAATCTTTGTTAAGAGGGTCAGAGTTGATATTTCCAAACCGAAGGGTTGTGCATCGGTCTGTCTGTTAATAGGTAGAGAAGAAACGTCTAATAACGGAACACAAACATCCGACCTGCTTTGTTCACTGTCATTTTCGGAACTCTGTTTGAAATCAATATCTACCACAAAAAGAAACTACAAACTTCCCCAAAGTTTTCATTCGAATGGGCTCCTTACCTGTTTCTCTTGACAAATTCGGTCGATACCATACGGGAGCGGTTTCTTGTACTTGCGTCAAATCGACTGATTCGGCCCCATTACGTTTCACGGGTTCAGGCTTCCAGCCGTTGTTGGTAGATGTCACGATGACAGTACTCGATGTTGCCGGAGCCACTACAGTCGAACTGGTTGTTGAGAGCTGCCCTCGACTCCCATTAAATTGACCATTCTGAGCGTTATTCACCAAGGTGGAAGAGGTGTCGACTCGAGCTGTCTGCAACGGTTGCGAAGTTACCATGGGGGCTGAAATCGTATGTGCAATAGAGTACAGTTTGGTAAACAAATTTCCGGCTATTTGCAGAGTTGCTTAAACCACGAGCATCCTGCTGACCAGTCAAATGGAGACATTCGTGACCAAAAGATCTCTCCAGGAAACTGACATAAATTCATATACCTAAGTGACACTTAATTTATCCCCTTCTACACGTTATAGCCATTTTGTTACCCCAATTTGATTTACTGACAGTTGACTTTTCAACCCGATTTCTTCAGAAGACTACAGGTAATGTCTCGGGTGTTAGTGTCATACTGGTCACATTAGCTTAGTTCGGTTTGTATAAAAAAAAATCCGATAGTTTGTCTCATATTCTTCTGCACATGGAGTGACAAAAATGATCGGGATAAAATAACGTGCAGTTACAGTTCAGATCTACACAAACTGCGTTTGGAACTACACAAAAAATCTCAGAACTAGTGCAGCATTTCAACCAAGTACTTTAAAGTACTTGGTATCAGAGTTGTGTTTGGCATTCATTACGTCTCAGGTGTAGTGCAACATTTGATTAAGTCATAGAGTCCACATCATGTGAGGACCTTTCTGAATTACCTGTGAGACGTTATGCAGATGGGAAAATTCATATGTTGATATTTTGGTTTCAGTCACATCAAGGACGAGCTAAAGTTAGTGGCCATTAGGAGAACAACTGAAAATAAACTACTCGGGCAACGAGGTTCAAATGTGATTTGGTGGGGTTCCTACATTATTTACGCAAACTGACCAATCCCAGTCATTTGGAAGGCCTAGAGATGCGGACCATCTAAAGCCACTTGTTTCCAGTAGCATTGCATTCATTCAACCCACTTGTCATAAACATATAGTAAACCACAATTCTTTTCCCTCTAACCACACATCACTAAATCTGAAGGTCTGTTCCACTGAACAGTTCGAAAGTCGATTTTTAATAAACGACACAACTAATTTCGTCTTCTAATTTGTCCTATAACCGGTCTGTCATGTCACAGATGTCTCTCAAAAATATCGAAATAATTTCAACAAAACCGGGCATTTTCTGCCTTTGTTCCGTTATTCGATAAAAACTCGACATCTATCGTTCGGGACTTTAACATTCCACTCTGTGCTGACGAGCTGACTACTATGATGTCCGAATTACACGCTTCTTACCAGCTAGAAGTTACCGATTTATTGTAAATTTCAATCCAAACCAGTCATTCTGACCTTTTCACAGATCAGGTTTTGAAAATTGTCACCTATCTGTCTCAGTTTTTTTAATTCTTACCGTGCTGCATCTTGTTTTATTGTGTGGGTATCGGTTTCAAGGACTGAAGCTCATCCACACGAGTACAAGGTAGTGGCTTTTTCATTAAAACCCACCAGTTTTGGTGAAATCACATAATGAATACGCAGATTAGAACCTGTCTGAGGTAAGCATTAGACATACAAAAGAGCTGTACTGTGACTAACCGCAGTGAATTTGGGGAAAAGTTTTAATTTCTAAGTCAGATTTGATAGTTTGGCTACCTAAAACGGTTTCCTACTGCTTGCACTCAGTACAGAATAAGAAGTACTTCAGTGACACCTTAATTTCACGTATGGCTTGGTTGTTTGTTTGCAAGGTGTAAGCACATTGGTATCGTATGTATGAATATAGACGTAGGTAGTTTTTAGTGATCGAGTCCCTTCCCGTCCCATTCTTTTTTATTCTCACTTTTCTTGTGCACGGTTTGCTTATCTTCTTGCTCACAGTTGTTCAGTAGTTAAGCATTGATGGTCAACACATTGATGTATTTCTGTCTGTGATAATGATCAATTGTCTGGACTATCAAAGTTAGTCTACAACAGATCGAGTGCTAAATGATTAATTATCAACAGATACACTTGAGAGCGTATAGACTGTCTATTTTCAAGTATATCAGCTTCTACCTCTATCTACGGAGTTAGCACAGTTCTCGTTCTGAGTAGTAGTAGGAGTGGGAAACGATCACTTACCGATCATCGTTTGAGAGTGGTGAATCGCTGTCGGCCGGATCAGATCGGAATTGGAAGGTTGACGAGTCAAATATCTTGACAGAAGTTAAACAAACATACCATGAGAAAGAAAAATTAAACGTGAACAGCAAAAATTGTAGAGTTTAGGGGGGATAAAACGAATCTTGTGACATGGTCAATAAATTCGAAGCAACACCAGTTGATTTTAGAGGTTTCACGAATCACCCATAATCGTTTCTAATCACTTCACAATCTTAAAACCGTCACCACTATTCTCAGCATGGAGACTGTAACCGCTAAACCACACCAAGCTGCTGAAAGCCAGCTTGTTAATTTGGGTGTTAGTATGAGCCCCAGTCACTTACGGCACATCCTGCTCAGCATTTTCCGGCCTGTGAGATTAAATGAACAGGAGACAGGAGAAAACAAGGGAAAGGGGAAATATCATTTTTGATGATTCCAAGGTCTACGATATAAACAAAGCTAGTTCTTGGCCAAGAAGTGAATGTTTAGGGAGTTTGGCTGAAGTGCCCTGTTCGAACTGAAGCCATATGCTTAGCGCATGTCTAATAAACCCATGCAAGTTGCACGGACAAAACGGTGAACGTGGTGGGATTGATTCTCATGTTTCACTTGAATATACTTCACTTAAAGCGACTCAACTCTCCATTGTTGTTTGTCACGAGAGCGCAAACGAAAAACTTCATCATTTCCTATGGAATCCAACTTTTGAGGATAGTAAATCATTCAAAACTATTGTACAAAACCATTTGTTTGGCATGGTTGGGATTTGTGCACACCGAGTACATACACAACCACACCCGAAGTTAAATTCATTCTGTTTACAAATATTTGTGCTCCCCGTAAGCTAGATGCACACGATCTGTGGGACAAACCAATAGTTTCTTGTACACGGCAATGCGTCATATGCAGAACGGAGATGTTACTGTGCTTCAGATCTACTGAGAAAAAGCGGAAAATGACCGCGAGAAAATCATGAGCCCACCTAACAGCGTCCCTCTCCGGAGGTACTGAGTGGTTATTGCTTTTCTGTCCTTTTTGGGAGCCTGTATGCAATGCTTCAACATGTTTTCGATAAAGAGGCCTCATACAGTAGGACGTATATTGCAGTATTTCTTTGGACATTTGAATGAACTCTAGAGCCATATGCCCGAACACCTTCGGTACACTTGCGGGTAAGTACTTTCCAGAAGTCCTCAGTGGGATTCATAATGGGGCTGCAGACTATGCTACCTGACGCAGATAATCCGGGAAGTAGTACTCACCGTTTCGTGACCCTAGACACACGTGTGTATAAAGCTATCCGTAAAATAACGCTCAGTGTCATGTGCTGGTGCTCCCTTCTGCGCGATGGTAAGAACCGACACTTTGCTCGTTATCTACTGCAGTCAGTTTACTCATCCTAGTAGCTTGGAATTTATCCTCAACCACCAACGATAACCCAACATTCAGTTGATTAACGAAGCACATAACCTCTTTACCAAACACATTGTAATACCGCCTGTGTTTATCGGTACCGTTCAGGGTAACATCCATGTGAGCAGTGATTATTGCGATGTTTTCCTCAAACATCGAAAAAAGTCCTCAAAGTTCACACAACACTGAATTTGCTCGCTATTCAAGAAAGTGACGCTTACATCTTTCGTTGATATACTCGAGGATAACAGTACACTGTTCTGGTCGAGATAACCAACAAACGCACTTCCTGTTGAAGCGCTGGTCGGTGCACGAATTTCCATTTGGTACAGTATGTGTCTCCGCGAGGTGTCCGTTAACCCGTTAAGATGTATCCGTCAGAAATCCACAGAATTTACATTATCGGAATTCGCACCATAACTCTAATACTCTACCTTATTCGATCGGAAACCAACAGCTGGTGAACACAGAAATATTGGTTTTTGGCTAGTTGTGTCTGCCGGAGACTATCGTAAACGCTCGTCTGTCCTCCACCGTGAACGCCCTGTGCGCGAGGCCCCAACGTGCCGTCACAACTATTTTCCTGAATGAATGAATGAATGCCGTTGATGAGACGAAGTCTTTGTGTGTGACTTATCCGGATGGTGGATCTGGTGTGATCGCTGGGTTGGATGTATAGGTTGTTCATGATCAACCTTGTACATTTTTTTCGCCTACTTTCTGAACGATGAATGCTTCTGAAAATCTCCAGAGGGGCCACCAATGAAGCTGCCAGCTAGTTGAATTCCAAAATCGGGCACTTTACCTAATGTAACTGAGACACTTGTGAAATATCGGATGATTTCACGCTTATGTCGCGATGTGTATTCGCAATCTACGGTTCACGGATTGTAAATCTCACCTGCTTTAGGTTCAGCACACAGTAACAGTTGCGAACTTCAACGAAGTTATAGGCCGAAATTTTAGGTTAATATGTTTTATACTAATATCGTTTTTTAGGAAAAAATGGATTCACCCATTAATTACATACTGTATTCCGTTCTTTTAAGATGTAACTCTACTCTTTGTTAAAACCATGCTTCATCTTGGTAACCGAGTAGTGATCGTACATCTAAGATTTTTCTTCCAATGAGTGATGTTTTTGATTAATTGACGTTTTGCTGTTTAGTATGCAGAAAGCGAGCACATAAAATTATGAATTTACGTTCTTTTCATCAGCAAAGCGATCACTGTATGTGAAACGCGGGTCTACTGTTTGCGGAAGAGGTACGCGAAGTGACGAGCATTCTCCATGACCACAAATCTTTCAGCTGAATCGCAACAGCTTATGGTGGTTTGGTATTAGAAACTGATCAAAAACAGTGTGTAACCTGCTGATAGTACTTCTGTGATTAATATGATCAAATTACCAAAGTCCCATAACTGATACAGTGCATCTAAACTCTACCTACACAATAAGTTTGTATGTCACGTTCAACATACATAGCGCGTCCTAATGTTACTCACTGTAGCAGACCGATTGCTGAATGGAAAATAGTTCGCCCCATTTGAAGAATGTTTTCACGTTATACCACTAAGTATCTTGAAAACTTGTGTTACTCGATACTGGTATAATTTTACCGACAGGTGCTTGGTTCACGAATCAGGAATGCTTCGGAACCACTGTTAACAGGCTGTTTTAGAGAAGTCCTTCTTCTATGTGGGTATACCGAAGGTGTGGATATATTTGTCTATTTTCAGTTTTTATGACGGTTTTTTTCAAAACATTTCTATGGCTACGAACTGTTTATACAGAGTTGAGAGCACCAGTTTTGTTTAAGTAGCCAGCCCAATTTCAGTTTGACGTGAGTTTGTACACAGTTTTCCTATTTATTTCATGGAATGTCAGAAATGGCATCATAAGAACATTGACTTGTTAAGCCAAGGACATTATGATGACGCGGTGATCAAGTGATTCCCACTTCTCACATCTACCTATACACCGGAATTTATAAACGCAAAATCCACATAGATAAGAAAAACGATCTAAACTCATCTAGGCTGAAACACACGTACACACACGACACAGTATCACTCGGCTACAATTGATCCGTAGTACCGCAACTTTGCACAACCTTGGAACTATTCGATGTCATTTCCGTGCTTGTCGATTTTTTTAAACTGAAATAATTCAGTACTTTTTTGCCTCTTTGAAGTGCACTTCTCACCTGTTGTCTCTAGACTTGTTTCCTTTCCACCTATCTTGATATTTCCATGGCCAATCTCTGCCGTGGTTCGCGCAAAACAGTGGAGGTTCACTTTAACTTATGAAAGATTTCACTTTGTGTCTCGCTGATACTTTAGGCAGATGTTTCATGGTTGTTCGATTGAACAACAGCATGTCATCAACGGGGCGGCTGCTGCTTGGCCTAGCGTTCAGTGTTAAAACACTGTCAGTGTAAAAGCTTACATAGGTCAGACACTTTCTGATTCGGCGACCTGGTTGACTGACTATCTCGTTCGTCAAAGTTTAGATATCGAAGAACCAGTTGTTTGTTTGGTGTGGCTGACTTATTTTCAGTAAAGCTGGACTAAAAACCGATGAGTCATCTGAAAGTTTCAACAGTGCGAACTTCCTTAAAGTCCCACTGGCGAAATCGATCCAACATGTTTGCATGATCTCCGTTGATACAGTGAATTTTTTACAACTGAGAGCGTTTTATCGCATTCGATTTGTGGAATTCACTAGAGATTGGCTTCTCATTGTAGCCTTTTAAAATCCTCACTTCATAAAATGACCGATCGGTTCACGTTTAGAAGTGTATCAGGTTCAACGGCTAAACAAAACGAAAATAAACGAATAGATTTGGGTGGGACGACTTCAAGTAAATTCTACATTAGACAAATTTGCCGGATGTTTTTACTTACTGGGTGGAGGAAAAGCCTCGTTTAGTCAGTCCCGTTCGTGGATTGTCATCGACCCGATGCAATCCTGTCAAAGTTTAAAGAATGACCTCAGTGTCACTTGTCATAAAAGGAGAAGTTGTGAACAGAACACCCTGTGAAAGCACCACAGTTAAGTAAAAAAACACGAAGTCAATCAACTGAGGTTTTGTTTACCACCGATTTGATGAGCTAAAAACTTGTTAATTGTTGATGATGAAGGGGGATGTTGGAATGGTTGTTAGTTCCCATCTACGCCGTTGATTTAACTCTGGTGACATGGCAGAAGGGTTCGTTTTTGATCATTGACTATAGTGCCAGCTTCGACCACTCTGGAGAACTTTTTTCGGTTGTACTCTAGCTTATTGTACGTGTCACGAGAGGCTGGAAAGACACGGATCGCACATCGTTTGTTGATTAAACAGTGTAACTACGTCGAATTATATCAGCGCCCAAAACAGCCTAGTGCGATCGTTCGAGTCCTCTCCTACAGATACCCCACTGTAAAGTTGGTATGAGTCACAGTTTTCCTATCCAATGTGTCATCAAGGTCGAATCTGTACAAAGTTTCTGAAGTGCAGTGTAACGCTATTGAGTGCACCAAGTAGATTGCCGGTCAAAGCAGTTGTTTACTGGCGTGCACATTAGAAAAAGCATACTATTTCAAAGAGACCACGAGTTAACAATGTACAAACTGAACGACTGGCCAAGGTTTTCTCGTAACCAATATAGTTGGTCTTGACGATTTTTATTATTGCAAAAATGGACAGAAAAATTAACCCCGCTTTGTAAAATCGGTTTTCTCGCAATTTGCACGTTTGAAGATGATTACGATTAGTCATTCGGGTGGAATTAGAGAACGGTTAACTTATGATTAGATCCGATTCTAGGTGACAGGACTATGTTTGCTGAAACCATTATTTCCAGACGGCTTATTAAATGTGCTTCAACAAACAATTTGAAAACTAGTCAACTCACGAGAATCACTCAATTCCGGGTCCCAAATCTCATTCTGAATTTTCTCCAATTCCTCCAGTGACTTGCGCATCAACTCATCACCTTTTAAAAAATTGTCCTCATTAAATGGACTGGCAGAAATTCTCGGTGGTGGAGTTGTCTGTGTATTCAATTCAGAACGAATAGTCTTAGTGCCTAAGATTGCGAATTCACTGTCATCCTTAGAACCTTGAGGTGCAGGTTGAGAAACCGTGTGTAGTTGAAGCGATCTGTACGGTTGAACAGAAGTAGATCCCACTGATGGAGACCATCGAGTTGGCGTCGCTACTTTATCAGGCCCGGTTAGGTCTAAAGTCTCCTGAGGACCCATGTTGTGTACGGCAAAAGAGTCGCGGATCGCAATGGATCCCTTTGTTGGTGACGGGGTGCTCGATGGGAAGGGCTTGTAAGGATTCTCTCGATAACTGAGGGTTTTATATAGGAATGGAGCAGCTGCTCTGGGCGAATGACGAGCTATAGATCCTACGTTAGCTAACTGACGTCCAGTAGGCAGCGGCGGACTAGCACTTCTCGTTCGCCAGCTCATTGGTGGCAGGACTGGTGAGGTTCCAGGGCGAGGAATCGTGGGCAAACGAGGTGGCAACATTTTTGGTGAGTAAGCATGCAGCGCACGGCCTTCGGAGTTTTTGAATGACCGATTATGATCATGCCAATGTATGTATTCAACAGGTTTACAAAGATGTGAGGATGAATTCGTATGTTAAGCCAGATTGTTAGCCGTTATTGACAAGATTATGATGGTATTAAAGGATGCATTTATATTTTTGGAATAATATTTTTAGCATTGTGAATTAACGATTACGGGGCCGGGAGAGAGAAGAAGTTGGAGGCACGATAGAGAATAATGTACATTACTGAGATTCGACAATTTATGCGTGTGTGTGTGTGTGGTGATAACAACGACGATAAATTATAAACTCGACAATGGCCAATAGGAACTCAAGTCTGACCAACCAAATAAGGTTCAAGAAGTACGTGTGAGAGACCAGTAACCAAAAGCAATTCACCTTATGGTTAGGAAGATTTCTATAGCCCAAATCAATTCATCGTGAGCATTAATTTGCTCAAGTGAAAATAGTTGTCATTCCTCGGTGAAATTATGCATTACACCACACCATGGTAACTAACTAATTTGTTAACAACTATTAAAAGTAGGGATAAGTATTTAATTATTTAATTCTTTTTGAAATGTGAAGGTTGCATGTAGGTCAGTTGATGAATAGTCAGGAAATCCTAAAGAAATTTGCATCGTATTTTGATAAGGTCTCCTTGTGAGTTTTCTCAAGTAGAGTGCTTCAGGCCAACGCCATATCCCTTGAGTCTCATTATTCTAAATCTGGATCAATTAGCCTGAACAAAACGTTTCAAAAAAACCTACCATCCATCATCGATCCGCCGGGTCCTCTTGGCAAGGTGGTCATTGAGCCAACGCGAGAGTCAATATCTTGGACACCACGGCCTATTGGCTGTAAAATGATGGTTTCAATCTCTTCCACCGCCTCACTCCCCCCACCAGTCTGAAAACAAAGTGTTAAGAGACAGATGATTCCGATGAGTAGCAAGTAGACATATGTTTAACTCGTGATCAAGCCTCCATAATTTCTATGATGTCAAACGAGGAATACTACATTTTCTTCATTGGAATGGAATTTACTCGGTCAACTATGGAACGTTTGGCGTACGACGATAATGGTATAGGCTCTTCAAGTGAATTAGAATGATCCAGTGTACACATAACACAAATTGTTCAGTCATGTTTGTCAAATGGATGTGAACACTATCAGCCCACCTAACATGAAATTAGAGCAATATTCATGGTAACGTAGGAGGTTATCCTTAGTACTGAATCATTTTGTAACTAAAACAGCACTGTGTTTAGCCAACATTGCATTTTCTAATATGAATCATACCAGAGAATCACCAATGAACTCCAAATACGTTTACCCATGTGGAAGTGTGAGTAGTAAAGAAATCTGCTGGTACAAACCCGTATTCGGCCGATTGTAGTTTGATTCGGTTTAAGCCTGTTGACACTGTAAGAGATTCTGTCAAATGTGAACAAATCGACAGATGGCTGGTTGTGAGCATTGCTCTCAAATTTAAAGAACAAACTAAACTACAAGGCTTGAGGGTTCACCTGTACTGCAACGTCCACAGAAAACAACCGGCGTGTTTCCACTCTGTTTTGTTGAGAGGGCAAATAGTAAGGTTTTAGTTGGTATCAAGGACGGCTATTTTATCAGTATGCACACTGTGTTGTTGCTGTGACTATAAGCAGTTGCAGATTTTATGCACTCCGGACCGCCTTCTTTTGCAGTTCACGTCGCCCTAGTTTTTTTAATCGCGTTACCTGTCTGTTACTACAGAGGATACAAACAATGTAATGTTAAGCCATAAATTATGAAGACGATGAAGTCCGTACGAAGAGTAGTTATGAAACACAGGTTGCAAAAGTAATGATCAAGACTTCGAACCAATTCCATCGAATTCATCATTCTTTGAAAAGTTAGCAGGTGCACCACCAGAAGAATTGTACACATGAAACACACAACATATTTAGTATAACGTAAAACTGAAATCCATTATAAGTACACAGCTCATTTGTGGTCTCCTGTGGAAGTGAACAGCGAGAGATTAGGCGTTGACCTCAACATGTTTTATAGTTATCGAACAAGTAAATGTTGCTAAGGGTAAAGTGGGGAAAAGGCGGTTGGTCTTTGTCCAGTTTTGTTCATTATAAAGTATACAACTACGCTAACCCTATGACAACAAGTATACATTTAGCCGAGTGAATTTCAAAATATCGAGCTTATATTCAGCGGTTTCTACAGTTCCTTCTTGAGGAAGTGACCAACATCACGAACTTATCACAGGACAATTGTGAAACTAGGCTACCCAGTAAGTAATATACACAACTTGCCTGGGATAACCTGTTAACTAAGTTTTGTTAAGACGGAAATGTTTACGTGCATATTGCCTAAATATGAAAGTCACACATTGACTTGTACAAAAAATATTAATTTTAGTTTTCCTGATAACTATTAGGCCACTTCTTGAGGACGGTTTTTAATCTCGATCTTATTTTCAAACACTCCAGTGAATAGTTGACAAGTAGTTGAGTAATCTGAAGGTAAGCCAGTAGGAGACTTTCCATCTAAACGTTATAGAAAGTAACAAATATAGGAATCAAGAATAAAAACTGGAGGGAGTTCACGCTTGAGTAAGGAAATCAGCCACTTTCACAGAGCATTGTTCATGCGAAATTGTGAGTACATGAGTGATTAAGACAATTCATCAGCGAAGAAGATTTGTTTCGATCAGGTATTGTGAATGTGGATGTAGACCATAGACTGCTTCCAGTGATGAGTTATGTGAGTAGTCAAAGCGATTAGGTGCATCTCGGTGTTGAAAATTGTTCGGTGTCAAAACTTTCAAACTACTGCTGTAGGTACCGATTTATCTAATACAACGTTTGTGCGTATTTCTCTCAAAGATAACACAGTGATAAGAACGAATGAAATGACATACGGTAGCTAAGTTCTGGTTTATCCTTAACAAATTAGAATAACTGTGGAGGTTCACAATGGTAATGAGGTTGATAGCTCGGATTCATAGTTTAGGTGTTTGGCTGTTCGTCAAGCATGGCGTTTCGATTACAAACACGTCACTATTAAACTAGGTAACATCTTCCGTTTATGAATTTCTGTGTGAATAAAACAACACTTCCTCCTTCCTCATAAATTCTTGAATCAAAACGTCCCTCCACCAAGCCTTGATCAAAACCAACCAACCAACCTCTCACATGTAAAATATACGCAGTAAATTTAGTACGAATGAAGTCAAACATGTTTTGGGTGAATAGATTGAGAAGAACACAACGTTACTGACAGCTTATAAATTTCACCATTTCAACCACCTCTGGTTGCCTTCCTGATGAGTAAGGTTAACCTGGTCTGCGTCTGAAGAGATGGGCTGAATGCGTTTAGTGTGAGTGAGACTGATCTGAATAAGGGACGTCCGCGTCTGGTGTTACTTTGTTAGTCCTCATCACAATGTAGACAAGAGTTTGTTATGATTGTGGCTAATACATATGTGCTAAATGTGAATGATGAGTGCTTCAGCGTAACATAGCTCCTCACGGGAAGACAAACCGGTATAAATTGCCAGAGATGGGTTAAAGTATACTTTTTGATTTTACAGCAGTGCGTGCGGTATAATGGTTAAATATTTCTATAACACCTGAATTTGTTATGTATCTTTTGGAAGGAACCGTGTGCGCTTATCTTTTGTTCAGCACTTCGTACCAACAGCTGCCTGCTTGTTAATTCATTACAAAAGGTGTCGCATTTTATCTCATAAACACAGTCTGTCTGTTCCCCCATAGAGATTGCATTACAACGGTGCATCATCAATAGTTTTACGATGTTATCTAACCGAAATGCGGTCCGGATTACGTAACCAGACAGCACAGGACGATATTTTCATGTGTTCGTTCACGATACGGTATTTACACAAAGGACTGAGAAGGTCTGGTCTCTCTAGCTTCTTTCTTAGTCAATACACACTCAACTGTGTTTGATGTGAGAATTCTGTTTCGTTTCTGAGGGTCCACTGATGAAAATGTTATTATTGTTGATAGGTGAACGGATGGCTGTTTTCTGCATACCGTATGGATGCGCCGACCTAGAGATGAAATACTGACCAGAATGGGTTGGTCTGCGATACACAGAATTTCTGCTTATCACTAACTTCAACAAGGCAGCCTGGAAGTTAAGTAATCGCTCTCCGGTTTCATTTTGCAACGTGAACACAATAGTGTAGCATTTTGAGTAAAGAAACTATGGATATTAATCACAAGCCTTCCGTTTCGTGATGACGAGTAGATCAGCTGCATACCACAACAAATTAGTGGAGGTCAGATGAAGTCATTTCTAACCGGTGCTTCTAACCATCTGAAGAAGCAGATCGTTTGCAACCAATTTCTACAGTTACCCAATTCAAGATGCAACAGGACTGTATTCACAGTGGAAACTGATCATACTGAGAAACACAACAACTATTCCCTGTCACAACCATTGTAGTGGCCAGCGATCGTGTGGTTTCTCTAAGAATCCCGGTCGCAACCGTGTTTTCGAGGTTGTCTGTTCTGTTTGCATGCTTCTGCTATAAGAGGCCTGATATGAACTCACTGCTACTTTCTTCTGTCGTGCAACTAATTGCACGCAACGAATGTTTGCTCTTTTGCCAACGACTCTTCAAGGTCTTTTAGCCCGTAACTTTTCGAGCCTTGTTTAACGCACTCGATGTTTCTACGCACTTTTCGCCTGGTGCACTGCTGAGTGTCACTGAGTGGGCTGGAGCCTGCTTCGCACTTCCTTTCTTCTGTTGGTTACTGTTGATGATCTCAGATTAGGTTGGAACTGAATGCTTGTCATATTTCTGAACACTGCTGTAAATGTACGATTTGCTTCTAAACCCTAACGCGTTGTTCTATTTCGATGCCTGTTCATACCACATTTCGACTGTTCTTCAGGAAAAGCTATTTAAATTGTCAGTGGACGAGGGCAGAATGCATACTCACTTGTGTACTACACTACCCGCAACCAGATAAATGATAATCGTACAACATGAATTAGGAATGAAACTAACAATGCAACAAAGCGACTAGAAGCTGAGCATGAAAATAATGAAAACTCCAAACAGACGATCCAACACATTTCTACCACATATCAAAAGCACTTCTCTGACCAACAATATCCCCGCCTGGGAATTCGACAAATAATCCACTTACGGGTGCGACTACAACAGCTCAGGTGGATCATAACAGTTCAGTAACAATGTTCGACAATTCCTGGACAAACTGTATTATGTCAGCCTGAGATCAGAAAGAGCCATGATTTTGTCGAGCGTCATGGTTTATTTCATATCCATCAACCTTGGTCTGATCAAACAGGCATTACAAGAGCTATTGAAAGAGAAGTCCTGATCAAATGGATAGTGGAAACTGCAGAGTATATGTAACATCGAGTAACTCCTCATTTACATAGTTAAGGTGCAGTGATGGAATCTAGGAACAACCGGAAAAAAACCAGTGGGAAATTTTTATAGTTTGTTTCTCCTACTGAAACGATTCTGTGGGGGGGGAGTGCAGAAAATTGCATTGCCGTTTCTTAAGCCAAAATTGCGGATGCTGTGTGTGAAAGAAACATCTGTAGCTCTTCAGAAAGAACACACACAATCTTCGTAACAATGTTTCCTCTATATCACATTCCAACTAGAGTTTGTAAACGACAACACGCTGTCCATGTTGGACGCAGTAAACGGTAAAAAACCTGATGGGACACAAAAGACGAAAACGAACGAATACTAACCAACTTCACAGCTTTCAGTTTAATTGCCAGAAAAGCAGACGTATGTGAACTTGGTCTGTACGATTAGAAATACCTCACAGTACTTCATAACACAAAAGGAATAATATACATACCTCTACTGAGTAGTTGTTTTCAACAGATACCAACGAAGTTTCATCAGCTGCTGTTTACAACAAGGTTGAAGAAACTGGAATCCTACGAAACAATCGTCGACACCGATTGTTATACTACACATAGAAAACATACCGGAAGTGACCAGGTGACTACTACAATTACATGACATCACAGTGGCACACAAACTAACCGCCTCCATATGACGAACACCATCAAGACAAAAGGTACGATTCAAATCAGCCGACAGAAAAACGTAGTACACAAAATCAAACGCAATGACTGCAAAAAACTGCACGTCGTTCAAGCTAGGCGAAAGGTATTTACACAAACCAATGACCATATATTAGTCATGAAGTGACGCGATCACGTTTTGTTAATCTATGTCCACAGCGGTCAATCTGCATACATATTTACCGTGGATATTGCAGAATTCCTTCACCAAGTCAACACTAAACATGGATAAGAATTTCCTGAAGCCCTTCCACTAAACGAACGTGAATTAGACTAATTCCGTGAACTGATAAAGATACAGGATTTTGAAGAAACAAAGAAGGTCACGATTACAACAGCACATCAACTCAGTGATCAGTAACCAGCACTAGTTGATCAGTCATATGAAAATTCAAAACAGATATGACCAAACCACTTGGATTCCAAAAACAACCGTTTCTAACCACTTGTACTTACAGTGAGAGGATTGAAAGCCTCAAAACTGACCAATCAACATTCAAGCGTTTGCTTCAAAATGATTGCAGTTCCCACCATTTTTTTATGGCTGACAAGATTTTCATGGTTCTCATGGTTTTACACATTTACTATAGACAGAACAGGGGATTTTGAGTACCGTGAATCTATTTTGAAATCTTAGGTATTCGTTCTGAAAACCTACATGGCCAGCATATATGCTGCACTAAATCGTTGTCACATTAGTGCTCGCTAGAATTAGAAAGTATGCAACGGGTGAAGCTAGAAACTATTCGTCCACAACCTGCCCTCCATAATGCAATCAGTCCTAAGATGGATAACAGCTGGTAAGGCTGTAAATATTTGATCAGTCTGTCTGGGACTACGATTCATTGGGTCACAGGTCGACAAGTCCAACACTTAGAATGATGTCACGGTGCAAACCGTGGTTAACTCATCTATTGAGCAGTTGGAACGTTTTATTGAATTTCGTTGAAAGCTGAGTGCTTAAATTTTCACTTTCTGACCGACACGCTGAGTTTTACCTTGAAACCTTGGTCATGATGACAGTCTGCCGGCTAATTCTTACGATGTAGTGATTCCCATTTCACCGCACAACTAATCTATGTATAATTGTCCAGTTCCTCACTAATTACGGTGAACGTGCTTCATTTAAAACCATGCTGGCTCGTATCACATGGGTTCAGCATTGTTGCAATGTGGTTATTTCATGATGTAAGCATATATACAAGTATTCTATTGCATAATCTATTTCACAAGTAAATGTGATGTGACCCGGTGGTCATCGTTTCAGATAGAGCAGGACATCTCCGTCCCCGCTGATCTAGGTAGGTATGCTTCAGCCTGTTTTGTGATACGCGCCACGCCACAGATGATTAGTGATCTATATTGGTTTGATGTTTGGCGCATAACACAAAGGCCTCGAGTTTCGATCTCGTTCAGGGAGGCAATACGTGGTAAAATACGTGGTAAACTGAACAGATGTGTCGACTCGGACAGGCGAGTTATCTTTAAAGTCAAAGGAAACTACGTTTACTGAAGAACACGCATTGTAAGATTTGTACAGCATTTAACGTAGCTGGGTAACAATGTGACTCACGGTTAGATGTTGCGGATGACCTGTAAGCTATCCATAAATTATCCATGCTCAAAACCGCACAGCTCACCAACTCCCTAATAACACTACACGCTGATAGGACTACACTTTGACGCGCAACAGACAGCTTGACAAAGATTGAGAGTCTCCGGAGTAAACTCAATGCCTTACAGCTTTGTGCTGTGAAAGAAGCGGTTCTCGTTCAACACGACCATACGCATATCAGTGTATCACTTCCATTCTGGCTGCATTGATGGCTTTCTCGGAGACGAAAACGTGGATACCACCACCTATGAATAGACGTAAAAACAACCGTTTCAAGTGGCTATTTACTGTCTTCCGATTGCCCAACAGTAGCCGAGAAGACAGAGTCGGTGCTTGGGTTACTCACTTATACGGTTAGATCCACTCGTACATATTCTTTCCCACTTTCTCAACTCGCTAACATCGTCATTCTGAGCGATCTACTAAATACTGTTCTGAGTATCTGGTAAAGGACGCTGTTATTATTGAAAGGATGCCGTAGAAAATAACAGACTGAGTCACAGTATTTTATTCACTAGCTTATGCAGATAAACTCTGTGAAATGAAGCACTTTTCAACCATCTCAAAGTGATTTACTGAAGCAGTCGTGACAAGTCGTCTCACCTGCAAACTTCACTAGTCTGAAGTCCATGAGTGTCCGATACAAGACAGTCTACCTTAATACACCGGTAGCTGGATTCAAGTGCACAGCTGCTTCACACATTCAGGACACCAAGCCTTCGTCAAATAACACGGCCAGTGAAGTACAGCAAACGCAAGCTTGACCTTTCAAAGCTGTCAGTTCGCTGTTACTTCCGCATGCGCATAAGACTATGATTGGGTTTCTCCTTTGTTCACTTCCTTTTTAAGTTTTCCCCTCGTAATCCTGGTGTGATTGATATTTTGACATTCGAATCTCCACTGATTTTCTTTTACCGCTAGGACCACTTAATGCAGACTTAAGCGTAATTGAGCACTGTCAGAGTCCTTCAGTCTGTAGGCTTCTCGTGAATGTGTACACGATCAATACAACATGATTGTTATCAACCGCTGAGGCGATTGCTATCAGACTGCACAACCCCTGCCTATGTACCCAAACACAAATCGTACAAACCCTCCATCTCTCTTGGCCAATCATTTCACATCCACTTGAAACTCGAACAAGCGTAAACCGCTTGACATTAATGAATACCACGTTTTCTTGGCTAAGGCGGTCAATTTTAGACTGTATCATCTTTGTTGCGCTCTCCTTACAAATCTTGCCTCCTTGATCATCGTTTTCACCCAGAAACAGTTAGATATAATAATTTGGGCCGTTGGTTGTTACGCCTCAGTTGCAAGCTTTGTGACTACCCAATTGTGGGGATTCGGTGCAGTTTAGAATCGACCTGTAATTTCTGATAAGCGTGAATGAATTTCTTCCAAACAGACGTTCAACAATCTTGTTTACTTACTCGAGGGTGATAAACCTTGCGGAGAAGGTATGGAGTTTTCTCCCACAAGGATTGAATTAATCACTGTTTGAGACGGAACACGTGAAAATGTTTCTGCCAAGATGACCGAACCTTAAGCCCCCAGGCTGCGTTGCCCAAAAGTGTTGTTATGAAAGAAACGTTTTAGGACTACGGCGTTATCGAGGAAACAGCAACTCCTTGAATGTACCTACAAAGACTTATGCACCTATGAGGTGATGAAAACGTTTGAGAAGCAATTAAGCATACAAGGGGTTTGAAAAATGAACTAAACATCTTTGAAATCATGGCGGTGTCTGCGAACATCTTAGGAGGGATAGTTGGTCGAATGTAGGACGCACAACAGATAAAGAAATTGTTTTTAACCTGGAAATGTTTCCCTAAAAATGTGAAAATCTACTGTGGTTCAGCTAACTTTGGAGCATATCAGTGGACAAATCAAACACAATCATCGTACTGCCCTTTAAGGACGATATGTTGATCGAGAAACATTGAAAGCAGCATTTTCAAACATACATATGTATATATAAATATATGTGCGTAATATCGGCGGATTTTGCAAGGTATGAATGTAGTATCAATTAAACAATCATACAGTAACTCCCCTGCTATAGACAGAAGTCTTCTCTCNGCAAGGTATGAATGTGGTATCAATTAAACAATCATACAGTGACTCCTCTGCTATAGATAGAAGTCCTCTCTCTTCTAAATGGTCGCATCTGAACTGCATCAACATGTGAAGACTTGGTCACATTTGCCTAATTTCTTTTAAGACAATGAATTACAACCGGGCAATCCACCGAATTTATGTTTCACGACACGAGTACTTTTCCCTCGGTATTGATTGCGCCCAGCTTATTCACCTGTAAAGGATTATTTGTACGATTTTGGTTTTATGGACCACAATGCAGATAGGGATTCACAACACAGTGAAACTTGTTGAGGTATGGAGAGATAAGTTGAAATTTCCCAAGTCATTTGATTTGTATGATCTGCTGGGTTTAAACAGGTAACGTCATCATGACTGGTTTCATAGTTTTCGGCATAAATAGCAAGGTAAAACTCAAGTTACCACTATTCCTACCGGTTAAGTTTTTTAAAGTGAGGTCGTCCTAATATGCAACAGGAACAACACACGAAAATGTTAAGTAAACAATGATCAGGTAAGTACATAGTTTAGTGGTCATCGTTACAACACAAAAGAGAATAAGATGCGATTGAATTCGCTGAAGTACAGGTTGTTTTGTGTGTGTGTGCAGACTCGGTTTATTTTTACGACCCATTCGCTTGCGGAAGGGTGAACAGTGATTGCGAAGTATCTGCTATAAAATCAATGATGTGTGCCACGTGCTGTGTTGGACCAACCTAGTGATCATGCCCACGACTAACTCTACTCAAAGTGACTCACGTTAACTGCTGAGAGTGATCGATATTGTTGTTGACTTCGATTTTGTTGATGTAGGTGCGCTTCATTCAACCCCGTGGAAGAAGCGGCAATTTGACGTTGACGTTGCTGTTGTAACAAAAGTTCTTGTTCACGCTCTTGTTTCAGCCGTTCTCGATGGGCAGAATAGGTTGATCTGCTAATTGGACTGGATACCGATGTGACTCGCTTGAATGCCAAGTCGGATTCTTTAGGGTAATGGAATAGATCGAGTAATTCGGAATTAATTGACGTTTACAACGGTATACAGTTATAAGAAACAGTGTTAAAATCACCTGGTTGGAACGGGAGAGAAACGATATCATTTGTGTTAGAGTCAATTGGGTTGTGATAATCACACACGGTTAGCCGAGAAAATTGCCTCGTTTTACCACACAAACAGTCAGAATCCAGCTGCTATTTGCATAACAAAACGACGTTAGATGTTGGTTAGATACAGAACTCTAGTTCGCGTCAGATCACCAAACTACGCACTAACTCTGACTGTCCACCATGCACTTCCTAATGAACTTATCTCGTAGACAATATCTGGTCAATCATCGTAGAAAATCTACTAACGATCTGCTAATCTGCTGAGCGTCCCAGAAACCTACTTAATCGCTTTACGAGGAGGTTTCCGATATTGTTGAGAATGTTCACCAAACTACAAAATGACAGCTGTGTAACATCGCTTAATCTGCCGAAAATACATGAAGCCACAAATCATTAATATAGGAGGTGGTATGCAAACCGCAATTGCAGTTTCTCCGTGCACACAGACTGACCAGATCCCTGATATTGTGAGCGCAGATTCCATGTACGAGCCGGTCCATGTACGTTTGTCTGACTCATGGCACGTTTAGACAGTCCAAATCCCCCGCCAGCACCTCCGCCATCTAGTCCGAACAGCACCGGATAGAAAAATGGATAGATGGTTGAATAGGGATGTGAAATGAGAAAAGGCAAGTAGGAGAGCTTGACGCAACAAAACAGCCACCATCACCAGTGAAAAGCGATGAAGCAGTGTTAAGTTCGTGAGAAGGGGAACTTGAATAATTAAAAATTGGATGGGACTAAAATACGAAGAGAATTAGTGCAGTCACAACACTTTTGCGACGAGTGACTATCTCTTACAGTCAGAAATATAAGGCTTGTGTTTAAGGTTACAGTGATACTGTGTGTATAAATATATCTGTTGTGAGCAGTTGCAAAAGAGAGCGGTTAGTTATTTACTACGAATTTGCCCAAATATTATCAATCCTTATATTACTTGACATGTAAAGCGTATGAATAGGTGTCTAATAGTTGTGGGAAGCGTGAAGTGTTTAATTGCTGATTCGAGGTTAGATCGTTTCCCACCGATAGCGCGAGAGTTAAGTCAAGCATGAGAAGGCCGCCTTGCCCGTGTTCAACCGGTGAGCCTTTTACACATCTATCGTACCGTTGTTACCGTAGTTGTTACCAGGAGGGTATCGTGTGGCACTCTGTGGTCGTGGTATGGGTGATCGAACTCCTGAATGACGATCACCTGAGCAATCCGAGCGTGGAAGATAAGCAATCTGGGCTGAGGTCTGGCCAGTGGCCTTCATCAGTTGCACGTTTTCAACACCTTGGTGATCCACTTGAAAGGAGTCTTCTATCTGATCAACAGTCATTTTGCTGGACCCGGAATCATGCTTGTTGTGCAGACTAGCAGCAGAGGTCGTTCGAACTGGTTTCTCAAAAGTGATTTCAATTGACGGTGCATTTTGCCTAGTTGTGATTGTAGTCGGGTGTGTTTTGGTTACTTCTGGCTTGAAAGATTTGTCTTCACGGGGAAACGACGAGTTTGCTGCCATCTTCTGATTGGGATCAGTTGATGCTATCTGTCGTCTTCTGTGTGATACAGCTTGACTTTCAGTAGATTCTACGGTGGAGGCCGTAGACCGGGTCACGTGCTCTACCTCCGCGAAATGTGCTTCAGGACCTTGATGCAACTCCGCGACTTGAGGGAACAAAGGTTCCATTTGTGTAAAAAGTTCGTTTCGTTCGATAGCTCCTCTAAGGGATGTGGAACCAGTATGGGGTCGACTGGGGGACGTGAACATTTGATCGCTGTTAACGGACACGGATGGGCTGTTGCTGGAACTGCGGGCGTGGCTTTTGCCTGCACTTTCGTCACCGGTATCTGAAGTGACAAGTTGGACTCTGGGTTGATCAATTATGGATGCAAAAAGCAACGGAGTGTAGAATTAATTGTTCGTTATTCTTAGTATGTATACTTGTTTTTTTAATGACAGTTGGTTAACTAACCATGTGTGCTAACAGTTTGAGGACTTTTTGGAAAGCAGCTATTGATCCGTGACAACGAACTCAAGCGTGTCAAAGTGGTTTTTTGTATTTTGGACTTTTCCCCTTACAAGAATAGTCTAACCGAAAATCATGCTAGTTGACCACTGTGAATTGAACAGATTTATCTTTTGAGGTTGTGGTATTGTGCCTGTTACAAACTTCTCTAATCACTAAGCTTTGTGTGACACACTTGTTCGACAGGTGGACGGCAAACAATTCCAAGATTATAAAGTTTTACTAGGTTGAAGTACACATCATATTTCAAGGTAAGTACGAATCATCACCTTCAATAGACAATTCATACATTCCCCATGGACAATGCAGTGCATTCTGCACACCGTTGGTGTTTGGTTGTGTATGTCATCCACCGAGCGAATAATATGTCTGAGTTATGAAACTTGCCAAAACTGTTGAGCTAACCGCTTCATTACCTGTGTGGTTACGGAATTTGCTTTGGGCTAGTTTTAGTGAAAATTTTCGCGGTTTCGGCAATGGTTTATTATCAGCTTGAATCGGAACAAAAATGTCTTGTCCTTTGGAGATTTCCAGTGAGTCGGATACTTGACGCACTGAACGATCATTGGTCGGCTTTGATGAGACAAACTGATGAAAGTGTATGGGGATGGAGTGTTTTTCACCGGTAGCCATCGATTCACTCACTCGCCTACTTCGAATGATGATAGGCACAGATTTAGAATGCCGGTCATCGGCGTCTGTGGATGAAGGACTGTCCACGTCCAACTGGCAGTTATGCAAAGAATTGCTGATATGTGCGAAACAGTAAGAGCATCGTGCTTCATGACAGTTCTGCTTCCGATGTAGTGGTTGTATGGAACCACGTTCTGGACAGTGCTCCACTAACTGAACACCATTTTGCACACTCTGGATTTGCACAGGCTTAACCACATGGATAGACGATGAGTTTGAGCAATCCACTGGGATCACTAGTGTATGCTGAGAAGTTTGTCCACCACCGCTTCGGGATATCCCTCTGACAGATGAGAAATCACCATTCCACTCAGTTCGCCGCAACATAGGATGATGACCGGCTCTTTTAAACGCGCTTCGTTGAGCATAACCTGAGTAAAAGGAGTAGACGTGGAGCGGAAAACATCAATTTAGGTGGATCTACAAACGGTTTACTGATAACACCTTTCATACGTCAGCACATCAAATGAAATATCACTACTCTATGTTTTAAACATTCACAATAAATTCGCTGTTATTACAGCCACCGTTCAAAGTGAACCAATTTCACTTAACGGGAATACTGGACATTAGTATTGTGTTCACACAACCGACGACACACAAGTATTTCTCTAAGTTCCATTAGCAGAATGAATAACTTCCGGTTTTCTTTCAATACTACTTTCAGTCGACATTCAATGGACGATTTCAAATTTTGTCAGGACAGTTGGTTCTACTCAGAAAGAAAAATTGTATCCGGATTTGATTTAGTCAGTGAACCCCATATTCAAAGAGCAGGCCCTGAAACAGGGATGACAATACTAACTAGATAGATAACTGTTACCGGCCACTCAATACTTAGCCTCACTAACTGTAAAGTTATGTGAATTCGGAATGACACGACAGTTGTTAGCCACTAGTGACAGACAACTTAGGGCTGTCCACATGGTGTACAACTAAATGATGTTTTAACTTTGAGCAAAAATTTGTGGACGATTTTACCCTAAAATATTATCCATCATATACAACTTCACTGTACTCCTTCGGATTTAGATTAACATCCAGGCTTGTCATTACTACATGAAAAGACACGGCTCAAATTAACAACCTCCACAGACGAGTCACTTAAGAAGTAGTGTGATGTTCGTACGGAAGGGATGACAGAGTCATAGCAATTGGTGCTAAACTACAGTAACCGAGAGATAGCTTAATCTTAAATTACAAAATTCTGCTCATATTTGCTCACCTGCCAACAATCTTCCTCGTGTCGACCTAAAGTGAGTGTTCATGGTGTCATTGATTTTAATTGAGTCACAAAAAAGCGCGATAGCAGTTTTTCTTTTCATTTAGGATTTGCTTACTCCAAGACACGCCTGTCTCTGTGTTCACAGTGTGTTAGGCTAATACGTTCGAAAATCACTTTGACTGACAATTATGAGATAACTTTTCCAAGCCGCAGTATCCCAGGACACCTACTTAACACACAACTATGGGTTACCCAGTCAGAAATTTTGTCTGTATGTCTTCCCATTCTAGGTTTTCGTGTTTGCATATACGTGTATATCAGTAAGCTACTCCAATATGTTGACATGTCACAAAGCAACATTCTTTTTATCACCATTTCTTTTCTCTCCAGTTATCTTCTTCATATTTCCAATCAATAAAACACTTTTGTTTTTCGGGTAACAGACAGACGACAAAGCATAAGCTTATGCTCCCTCGTCTTCCTCATGTATGAACTCACAGTGGAATGATCATGATGAACAGATGTTTGCCGATTTGGTCTTCGAGCGAATCGTTTTCTACTGATGATGATGATGATGATGATGATGATGATGATGATGATGATGATGATGATGATGATGATGATGATGATGATGTATTTATGCATCTATGAATCAAACTGGATCAAAATAGTTCCCAAAGAAAACTGTTGGCCTGAGTTAGCTTGGGTTGATTGTGACCGGAGAGAACGTCAGTCACAAGTGATTAAAATTATGAAGTCACGATTTTGGAAAGTGGATCAAACTGATTAAAAAATCGGTTGGCAGCATCGTGAAAAGCATTCCAGATATTTTTTATTGTTGTGATTATTACTAGTTTGACGTCAACATTAACCACGTTATAAATCTACCACTAGCTTCCAACATGAAGCTTTGCTGCACTTCAAGAAAACCTCATGCTACTTAAGGACAACGTTCAATATTAAAATATCCTAAACAAGTGAAAACTGACCGGAATTCATCCTACTCTTCATTGTAAATTGCAGTTAATATTTTACATACACATTATGCACGGTTAGCAGCATCCGATTCCGATTAGCCTGTCACAGTGACCGAAGCCAAAGTACGCCTGCGCTCAGCCACCACTACAATTGGCCTGCGCTGCACCACTTGCGGTCCCACCCACACACCACATATCCAGTGTAAATCCGAAAGAATAAGACCAGGAGTTGTGTGAATGGGGTCCTTGTGTCCAGCAGGCCAATGTTGAAAAATTGTCGTACACATATGCACACACACACACACATTTCAAGCGTCGACTATTGAATGAGTAGAGGTTTACGCAAACTGTGCGTGGCTTACTTGCTACATCGGCCGATTTGGTGGTACATAGCTCCACCAAAAAGATAATCGCCGAACCATTTTACAGCTTTTCGCTGCACTGTTTTATTCAATTTACGTTAGTCTGTTTCACTAAACCGTAAAATCAGTCACATTTTAGCTTAAGGACCATGTTTTAACAGACGGACGTAGGGTCACTTTCACAATAGTGACCTTCACCCGTAGTTCTACACGCCTACTTACAGTTTGTGATTGGCTTAATCCAAACCTCAGCTAACTTTAGATGAACCGAAACTTTATAATAGACTGATAATATGTGAAGCAAAATGTTAGTATCTCCATTACTCCACAAGAAATGTTGATGATCTGCTACGGCACAGTGGAAGAAGTAGTAGACGGCTTAATTAGTGACTGAATAGTGATTCATCTTGCGTGACCAATTTCCTTGAGTCCTAATAACGGCGGCCGTAGGAAGGCCAACATTATATATGCGTGTGTATTTACGCGTATGAAATTAAAAAGGTATATGTAGTTTTGTTTAGTACAGATACTGTGTACAGCTCTGCCTTACTCTTCTCCGATACAGACCTCCCAGAAATAACCTACCCCTGTAAAAACTACATTTCGTTTGTCTGAGTTTTGGCTCCAGTATAAGTTACCTAGAGTCACACCTCCCCAGGACAAGATGGAGTGGTAGTCTAACTGAACCACACCCAGTTCGTTTACATACTGACCTTAGGGTTGATCCCTCGTGGTTGAACCATTCGTGAAAACGAATCTGGACACTGACGATCCTCCTGGATATAAATGAAGTATGCGAGGAATGCGTCACAAATGAAGTAACCAAAACTGCGCAGACTCAGTTACAACACATGGGTCACGTTTCCTTGAAAGTGCGGTCATTTCATGGTGGTGTTAAACTGGAGGTGCCACAACTGAAAGCGGAGACCGTCTTGGGGGATGTTTCATCACTGGAGGTGCTGATTTACATAACTGAAATGAGTGTTTTGTTCGGTTTTTACAGTTAGTTGTTACAGACGACTTGTACCTTTTGCGGTCCATGTGTTAGATCTGGTTGTCTATCTCGTGAACAAATCATCGAGTTAAACCTATGAAGGTCAATCCTGTATGACTGACCGTTAAGCCAGATATCTCATTCAGGTTAAGGCGAAATCATCTAGTTTAAGCACTCAAACACTCACCTTTTCCGATGACCACCACAAACGTATCGAGGGCACATTGAGTGAGACAGCTACCATCCGTTATCTAGCAATAAAGTGACTACAAAATTACAGAGTTTTACGTCGTAGGTCGTGTTATTGTTAAGTCACCATGGTCACTGGTACGACTTCTAACTAGTGAAGGTCAGTACCGTTTATTTCATTCGGTAATTTCCTGTTACACAGTAGGCTGTGCCAGACAATAAAACGGATCGATAATCTAGAACAACCACTCAGATGGTGGAGAAGTAATTTGTTGCAGAAAAATCTGATGAGAATTAAACAAATTGCACAGTTTAAAAGAGAAAACAAGTAAACGGTTCAACATGCTGAATTCTGTAAAAGCAATGCCTGTAATACACGAAAACCTTACATGACTCACTGGCTGATCGAAACAAGATCCTTCCACGTGTTTTCTGGCCCGATTCTGTTACTTCTTTAAGCATGTCTCTTTGAAGTAGTACGAATTTGAAGTAATTCGGCGAGCATTTACCAGGCACGGAGTTGCGCTCGGTGAAAATCCTGCACAGCGTAGTTGGCGCACAGACTATTCCACAAGGTTGGTAGTTTTCGAGAGTCACGATGCCCCATGTGACAGTTGCGATCACAACGGATTGAGGAGCGTCGTCGGAATGCCCCAGGTCAAATGCGAATCCCGTTTGTCCTAGTTTGCACACATGCGTACACCGGTGTATTTGTGTGCATCCATGCACACATGCTCCTTTTCGCTCTACTCAACTGTGTTTCAAACGATAAGGGTGACTAAAGTCAATCATTTTTACGACTAAATTGAGAATGATTGGGTTGAGCGTTTGTGTCACGAAGTCATTTGGATTGTGTGTATGCGTGTCCTATAGTCATGTGTACGACACACGCTCCACCTCACGTGAACAGGAGCCAATCGTGTCGATGCGCGCCTGTGAATGAACGCATAAGCGGAGACGAAGGGGCACGTAACCGGGTCGATTACGTTTAACGGGGGCCTACACTCATTTCGCTCAAACACACTACCCATTGGTAAAGAACCCAAGTGGATAAAGGGGAAGTAGTCACTAATCCATCCGACTAGTGCCAAGCCATGCGACTGATCACAATAATGCGGATCGCAAAATAAGTGTGTATACAATTACTTTGGTAAGTAAATGTAAAGCGCATTTCATTCAGCTGTTAGCACATAATATACATTGATTATTAAACCGTTCCGGTTGACCGATACTCCGAAAACAAACGTCTCAAATAGTTAAATGCTGAAGGGTTTTGAGATATCTTTAGGGCCTGCTCGATAAATCAGTGACCTCTGACAGTCATTCCCGTATAACCTTCATGCATTTTTTACTCAAAATGAATTAGAACAGTATGGTCGTGGATATGAATAGAGCACATCTGTCAAATCAGAATCATATATGAGTTTCTGCCTCATACATAAGTTCATAATACTACGCATTACCGTCTTTTTGTAATGCTGTGACGCGAGGTCACGAACAATCAGCTGCAGTTGTTTCTACAACATCATCAGCCTGTTTTGTGGCGCAGCCTTGGCAGTATAGATGGATGATTCACCGGCTTATTACTGTTGATGCGTATGTGCATCATTTTTACGTAAAACAGTAAATAAATACCTACCGACCAAACAAACTTCCCGCCCACCCTAGGAGTATGTGTTTAAACGACTTACCTAATCAAATCTGGCTAATTCACTAACGAGTTAGTATGTAAACGACAGCATACAGGGCGTGGATACGGGTTACTCGTCGTTTACTGTAATTCGTTATCTAACATTGGGAGATCTGCACTCGTGGAGAAGAACAGGATTCATATTTTCATTGTGTAAAGCATTCGCTGATCACCTCACATTGTATACCAGTGAGGTAGGATACAAGAGAGTAAACCGTGTAACATTCTTCGTGAATGGCTTAGTTGTTCCAATACTTTGATTGATGGGCCTTGTATGATATTACATTCGAAAGCATGCACCCTAAAATCTGCACTAATTGTTTCATGGTGTTGCATTTGTGCAGACTGATTGTGCATTAACAAAATCGACCACGTCAAAACTGGATTTTCTGAAATCTGTAGATTAGCTAAAATTCGGAACTAGATCCTAATTAACTTGATCCGTGGAAGAATTCAGAAGAAGGAAAGTGGAGTACAGCTCGAACGGAATAATTTTTTCATCCGACTAACCACGAACAAAATAAGGGAAGAACCTTGCACTTTAGGGTACTGCAAAAGAGCGCCGATAGGTAAGAAATTCAATGGCTTGTATAATTACAATAATGGTGAACTAAGCTTGTGTAGCCGTGCATCAGTGATAGTATATTGTAATTATACGGTTCCTCTTTTGAATACGTCGTTGGTCTAGGTTCAACTTACTACGGCGATCTTGTATGTTTTGCTTGCAGTGGCTCACCCTGTGTGTTTTTACGGCAATCGAATAACGTTTTCCCCACCGGAGACCGAATCATGGATGATAAATGGCTGTCCGAAATGAAGTTCCGTTGAACGCCTAGTTAAAGTGATTTCATGATTACACTAAAATAGGAGGCAGTGTATTTAATACAGTTTTAATTAGATGGATATTACATCTTTCCACCGTGTAGTAAAATCCGAGTGATTGTATGGCCTTATAACAGGATACCCTAAGTGAGTATTAATTTTAGTTTGAATTCAAAAGTTAAAACGTACTGAACGGAGACTGGGGCGGAAAATCCCTCATGTTGTGAAACAAAGCTCCTATTTCTTCGGTTACAAATGTTACAAAAATTCAAACTTGGTCAGACAAACGGAACCTCCTGAGAGTCCAAACTAGCATTGAAATCGTTTCATGATTTTCGTTTGGGAATGCGACTCGTGTGATAGCATACTTGTCATTTCATACTGTAGAGGCTACAGCTGATATAAACTGGAAATTCCGAGTAGAACTAGTTTATTCACAATGAGAGATTGTGAACAAACCGTACATCACAATCTGAAGGGATTGATTCAGTGGTACTTCTCTCATCAAGTACAAAGGCCCCTAAAAATTAAGATGACGATTTTGGTCGTAATTTTTTGATTTTGAGATATGAGGTTTTACAGAACAAACTCAAAATTAGTCCTTTTTTCCTGAATTCAAACAAACTGGGAGGACCGGGCCGTCAGTATAAAATTTCAGACGATTTGTATATTGCAATCAAACCAATAAACATCAGCTTTCATCAGATTGAGGGGGAAACTTCCTACAAATTACCGTAGATTTCAACGTAGTGCTATCAGTACATCTGACTTGAGCCCACTTGTTGTTTTGATGCGTAATGTGGCTTAAGCGTCTTGCATTGTTCAGTTCCTTCTCAGGTTTAAGAATCACAATTAGATAAACTGGGTTGACGTTGCTTGTTTACCGTTCTCTAACTGAATAAGCTGCGGTTGAGTTGGAGATTTCGTGGACTCCGCAGATAAATTTATGTTACGCGTCAGTTCAGAGAACTTGTGTAGAACATGGGTTCTTGAATTAGTCTGTTGTGGGTAAGTGCTATTAAACTAAAGATTTGCAAAATTTCGGATGAAGTGTATTTTAGGAAAGAACTCTTGTAAAACTTACATAATCCGTCCTGACGCGGTGAGCCCCGTTGGAATGTGGAACTTCTGAAAAATGGAGTAAGAACCGGTAAGAATCCTGCGGGACTGAGAGAAAGCGTGTGAGCTGTTGCACACCGAGTGGTCAATTTGGCGTTAATGCGAACAATTTGTGAACCGGAGATTTGACGTGATCAGCACTCCAAACACTGAGTGAGCGAGATAACGATCAGGCACAGCCAAGCACACTCGCCTGTACTCACTCACGCACATACGACTGCACGCAGACACGCACGCAACTACTCTCTCACACACTCTCGTGTGCACACGCGGTGCAAAGCGTAACTCTCGCACCTTCAAACAGTCGCCTCAGAGCTGTTCGCCAGCTCCGTAGACACGTGGACAATATTAGTAACATCAGCGTCATCATCCTAGTTGTCGCTACCACATTCCGATCGAAGTGAAGACCGCCTGGTTCAAGTGCGACCAACCAATCTGGAGGGTGAATTGGGACCATAAGTCGGTAGAGAGAAACCAGGCTACCTGTTACCCGTTGTCCTGAAGTTTTATACTTACGGTAAGTATGTGCGAGAGCCTCACTTTATGCGGAGCGACCAAACAGATGAATTCTCAGTGCATCACTCAGGCACACAGATAAACACCTAGTCACACGACTTATGTGGATACGAGTCAATCCACTGTATTCCTGCCCTCGTTCAATGTAGATTAGATAGCACCTCACATTACAAAAAGACATACATTGGAACCGAACGACAACGCTTTAAGCATACTAACCGTGCTGTCATATAGCCTTACTAGCTTGCGAAATGCAGTGTTTGTTCAGTATTTTTGTATCTCATGATTTTCATTTGCTTTCAAACCTTTTGCTTTTTCTAAGTTTACAAGCGTACTTGATGTTTGATGCACGTAAATCGTAAAACATCCTGTTTCTTGCAGGTCGTGAACTAGGCGGTGAGTCTACTCGTCTATCCCAAAACATGGGTGTTCTCTCCCTGCTTCCTGCTTTGCGGACGTCTACACCGTGGTACCTATTAATAGACGCTTTAGACACTTCTATCGTAGCCACTGCTTTACAGATGTTTTCGATGATTTCTGTTTTAAATACTGAATAATTCAGCATAAATACTGTCTCATTTCAATGGTTTGACGCACAAACCGTAGTTCGATTGAGCGGCAAATGTACGAACTTTCAAAATAAATAGAATTGCTCACACTACTTTCTGGTTAGGCAGCAGTCTGTCATGCAAATTTTTGCCTGGCGCTTTGGAAAAAGGACAGCGTTCTCATATCGCTGTGTACTCGTGTAATCCTCTTTGAAGAAAAGCTTTCGGCTAGTTTGTTTCAATACCAGTCATGGAAGCGAAAGTTCAGCAAACTTAATCGGTATTCGGTTAAGTTACGTTATCTAGAGACTGTCGGTCTGTTAGCACCATAAACACTCGGGCACACAGAGTCCGAATATATCTGATAATCGTGGCTGTCATACATTTATTCTGAACGGTAAATAGGTAAGTTTGTCAAATCACCTTGACGGGGGTGCAAATTAGAATTTAGCAGTGCACCATATTAACATTTTTGATGACAGTGTTTCACAAAATCTGATCGAGGTCATTGTTATTTCACATTTGTACTTTTTCGCACACGTGATTTCTGTCAGTGGCTTCTGAGGCAACAAAGTGCGCACAAATTCACACACACACACACACACACACACACACACACAGACAGAAAGAGAGAGACGCGCACACTGCTTCGAACTCGAAATGGAGAGAATACGGTGAATTATTTGCAAAATAGTGTTGACTTGTTTCATCTGGCAGAAACAAATGCCATCAGGTCACTATAGCGCACTAAAAACGAGGCGGAAATGTTTCTTTTTGTGGGTATCAACAAAGTCAAAGGTTTGAACGATTGAATTCTCACAACTGTTACACAAGTGAAACTGTTCCACAGTGAAATGTGACAGACGGCATGACAAAGCAATGGCGTGATTTTGAAAAGTGTAACATTAAAGATTGCCGAATAATGTGACTTACATTACTGTCGGGGTTGTACTTATCACATGTACTGATAAGCTTGTCTTTACGTGAATACGTTTACTGATTCTACCACACTAGTTATACATTAGTTACTAGTAACTTCATCTCTGTTCGTGTTACTGGGGCTTGATCATTGTGGAGTGTCTCGTTTCTTGAAATCATATTTTCTTCTCAAGCCGAAACTTGTTGTCGTTCTCCCGATTTCTTAGCTCGTAATGAAGTCTTTTGTGTTTCACGATTATCGTAAAACAATCCATGATCTACTCTGGACTGAGTTCACCGTGTATTTTATTAAAGCCTACAAGTAAACCTTCTAGCGACAATTAAACCGGGGTTCTCTTGTATCCTGCAAACAAACGGACATATTTAAATTTTTGACTAAAGTGGTTAAAACCAAAGCTTTTAGGGCAGCGGTAAACCATTGTTCCTTGTGACTGTTCCAATCCATACTCATTCTTGTAAGTAAATTAGCGGCGACACTACACCACACTGAGGTAAATCCAGCCTGGATGAATTCATAATCAATATTACCTTTCTGACATTGACGGTAATCACGTTCGGCAACCTAAACTCATCTCATTAAGTTGGACAACGCATGCACCGTACGTGGACGGTCTGTCACCCGCTGTTCAGCATATTTTGAGATTGACACTCATTAACTGATGAACATTCCAATCAACCACAGAATTATACGAAAACTGGTGTTTGCCAGTTCACTGATTTTTCGCCAAATGAAACATTTAAACTCTTCATAACAGAGCAAAACATTGGTGACATATTTTTCAAGTTGGCATCAAGTGTATGCTGGCAAAACTAGTATCTAGTAGCCACTACTCGGAGAAGCACGTGGTCTGGTTTGTGGTTGTTACGATTCAACGAACGTGCATGTGCTATAAACGTCAGTGATTCGATTTTCTTTTGATGCCTTTGAATGTACTATAACTAGTCTATTAAAGTCTATGCTATACTTAGTCTTTAGAAAAAACATATTCTCACCACTGCATAACCAAGTGAATGACGGAAAGTATTTTGAAATGAAAACATCGACAGCTGTTTGCGACCTTCACATGGTGACCCACGTTCTACCCATCTTTATCTGTCGGTCACTAGCTGTCAGAGATTTTACGATAAGGCCTCTACTAGTTAAAGTTTAAGTGAACTCAAACTAGCGACGATGTCAACCTGCATTTAGAATGTACAATTCTAAGCATGACATGTACAGTTATAAACGTACCACATACAGCTGATGAAATATTTTCAGCGTTCCGATTCACCAAACAATTAAACACACAGAGGCACTTGCAGTTCATGTGGTGGTCTGCGTGCATGGTGTGTCAATCAAAACTCTGAAGAAAACTTGTTTTGCAGTTGGGTCTCATTTAAAATCATAAATCTGCCATACTACCTATTAGAAACTTAATTCGCCTTGATGAGAAGAACCCTAGGCACATTTTTATACGGAAAACTGAAGGAGTTAGAGAAATCAGTTGTGCACTCACGTTGACCTGGATCCGCGGTATTGTGCGTGATATGAGTTCGACGAACTGGACATGAAATCTTGTTGCTGTTTCTGATGGTGTGAGGGTTGCTGTTGGATTTGGTGTCGGTAATAGGGATGTGGGACGGAAGACGATCTGACTGTAGGCAAATGAAGCGGGGAGAGAGGTGATCGATGATATTCGTGGGCTGTTTCGTGTCGCCGTCGTTCTTCGACCATGCTCATGGCCCTTCGTAGCTGGGCTAATTCTTGGCGTGCAGAATTTAGTTCTGACTCTAGGAGTTGCTCCCGTCCACTCGTCAACTCTCTGGTACTTGTCAGAGGTGCACTTGTGTTGGATGTCTAGTGAGATTAGAGTGAGAAATATTTACTATTAGGAACAGGGTTACACAAACTTGGGAATTTTAAAACTCAGCTATAGTCAACTGGTTTTACGGACAAAATACGCCCAAAGTATTCACCGAGTTATAAACTTGAGACTCGATTGTTTTTATCCACGTTTCCTTCTCTCCGTACTTATTTTCCAAACACATTTGACTGCTTCAAGAGGAGAGATAACTGGACAGTGAACCATAGAATTGAGGTCTTGGTTCATGACACGGGGGTACCGTCGATTAAATCTAACCAAGAAAGAAGCCACCGGGCAGTTTTGGTGACACCTAAGAGGAAAAAGAATGTCATTGTTTAAAGTGAGAACGTATTTGTTTCCACGACCATTTCGTGCAAAAAATTGTGTTGAGAGGTGCTACTGTTTTCTGTTAGTAGCATGTTAAATAACAGAAATTAACTAAGTATGAAGAGGCTTGGTTATCATTAATATAAACAACAGGTACGTTACTTCTCTCTCTATGTGTTAAACTAGTTCAGTAGATGACCAGCCAACACTGAGAATACCGTTAACGCCACGGTTCTGTTGTAGATTATGACGAAACCTGACAGAAGTTATCCGTTCATTCAGGACGGACATTAACGATAGTTTTCATTCTCAATGTTATTTTTGTTGGCCAACTAATGACATTTCTCTTAATCTGTTTCAGTAGTCAGACACGAAATGCAAACAAAAACACTTCTATGAATTTTAATCCTTCAGACATAATGATAGTTGAATAACATTTACACCTGGTATCTGTTTCCAAGCTAGCGTACAATTTCTGGTCTGGGCTTTTTTTATTAAAAAAAAACTATTGCTATACTGAAGCCAACCAAAGTGCACGTTTTATCACGACCGGAAGGATATTAGTTCTTTGATCACTACAGTCGGCTAAAACGTCCGTAGATCGGAATCAATCTCCTGATGAATTCCGAACCTTCACTCATGCTGAAAAAAACTGACAATAATGACATACCGTTGTATGATTCTATGAGAGTGATTAGGTGTGGAGTTTTGTCTAAGTGAGAATGCTTCCGATACATATGAGCTACAACACTGAAAGTCTTAATATTCAGGCCACTAGTTGGAAGGTCACTATGGTCGTGGTAGACAATCATACTCAGTTGTTGTTCTCTTTTAAACAGTTTTCCAACTGGCGTTGAGCTAATTCGGCCTGTTACTTGCCCCGTACATGTGAGGGATATTTGGTTGACAACAGTCTTATTATGAGGGTACACTCCGAGCAGTCTCCTTGTGCAAATGAAGTGGACATTCTTAACTGTGTGTAATTAATATGGTCTGTCATGACAGTAATCCATAAAATGGCTATCTCGCCGGTATCCATGAATAAGTTCTCAGGCGCTGGGTCCACAAGATCTTCAGCTGCTTACGTGGATGAGAGCTTCCTTAAGACCCAAACAACCTCTTCAAAATGCCCCATTGGTGCTTAATTTCATTCGTGTGATTAATCTGTAGATATATGAAACTTCTATTCATTTCTCTCTTTTAATCACTCAGTCGCCTGAATGTTTTGTTTGAGTACATTTGGCGGTGCATACCATGTAGCTCCTTTTTAAGCAGCAGTCAGTTCGAAAGTCATTTGTCCTAAGCGGAAATATCATGAATAATTATATAAACGGGGCGATAGTACATGCCCGAAGCTTACGTCCGATTGGTGCATAAAGACAAAAACAGTTATCATACTATTCTACAGCTTTAAAAGCTGAGAGGGGCTTATGTGAATTCGACATCACCCAAACACTGATTGATCATTTAAAAATTTTCATGATGACAAACGATTTTCCCCATGTATTCCGCAACCTGCATCCACGTGGGACCTTAATGAGTACAGCATGTGGAAACTTCTACCCGTCAGCAGTCCACGTTTGTACACCGTACTAGTCATGTGCGAACTAGCTTCAAACAGCAATTGGCTTACTGAGCTAGTGACCTGTATGGGTATGAATGCAAATCTGAAGTCTGCTTGCTAACTACGAAAGTAATTTATCAGTGGAAGATGAAATGTGGTCAGTCTATCTGAAAAAGAAACGGGAGTATCTGTGTGAAAAATAACGGGCTTCAACGTTTTTTCTGAAGTTACTGACACCGAGAAATGTGCCATGATGTGAAGGAAAATTTGGAGTTGTTTTCACAGTGAGACATGTTGTGCAAACAGTAAACTCCTCGTCGTTACTGGATACTAATTTACATGGCCAAGGGTGAACGACTCTTGTGGGCTGACAAAATTGTGAAAAATCTGCGGTCGATCAATGTGTTATTGGGAATTTATTATCAGATAAGCCGTTCTCTTATTGCAATACAATTCCGAGGTAAAGGGCATGTTGTTTGTCAGCAGACATATTCAAGGCTAATCCCACACCATGTCGGTTTTCTCCAGAACTCATGAAATTCAACACAAAACCCTAGAGGAGCTACTTAAGAAATCGCTTTTAACAAATGAGTAGATTTGCATAATCGATAACCCAAGTGTCTGAACTACCAGCACTCTCGGTCCGATCTAGTGGTTCGTGCAAAATTGACGATAGAATGCCAATTTGCATAAGTGAAGAATAGTTCCAGGCAGCAAATGATGACCGGTAAGGAACTATGGTTACGCCACCGGTTAAGAGTCATAACATATGAGAATGGTTGACCTGGCTTGAACGGCGTTCCTTTCCTAAAGACGTAAATAGATGGTAATAGTCTTCGTACTCAACTAGATGATGGTATAACGGCCATCAACTTGTTTACACGGCGTAAGGGATACCATAACCTGCAGAACATTCGAGACAACTTGTTTCATCCATCTGAGTAGAAAGTAACGTAATTTGGAACTGGGAGTAAAAGCCATTAGCCATGTACATGTTTGTTAGTAATGACGAAACAGTGATTGATTTGCTCTTCTGATACACAACAAAAAGACTGGCGGAGGCCGTCGTTAAATTTCACTCCCGTCCGGTCTTGACATTTACTCGTTGATGACCGTTTCAATCCGGGCGAATTCTCGCGCTTGTTCAACGAGGCTGCAGAAAATAACATCACCGTATACATTCCATTTTAATCACATAAATGTCAACAGTTGTGCACAGGTCACTTATCCTGAGTACAGAACTGTTAGCTCACATGTACATATGAAATACACGGTTCGAATCCTGTGGTGTTTTTCAACAGTTGAGAAATCATGTTGACGAAATAAACAAAGTCGCTTCGTCATAAACTGTTACAAGCGTTTCAAACTGAAGTGGGTTACGGCACTATTTTTGATTTGTATTGCGAATTGTGTCCACAGAAGGGCACCTTAGGAAACCTGTTAGGCACAGTGGTTTGCCATTCATTGTGGATGTTAGGATGTTAAGATGTGCTAGATTAAGTGGGCATTCACTTGATTGTTCTACCTGTACACCTGACATGGAGAAACGGAGCAGTGTGAACAGTCAGACCGTTCATTTTACACTGGAAGAGCACCAGTGTGAATGATTTCGGGTGACTGGTTAAGTAAACACTGTAGCACAGGACAATTGAATCACAGTTCATGAACAATAGCAGTTCATGGAATTTTGAGCAGATAGCATTTCCAATCAACAGCAAACTCAAAGGAATTCCATAATGACGTGAGTGAGCGAATGAAAGTATTTGGTTTTAAAGAATAAAAGTCACCTCAGTGTTTATGAGCTTGACTGACGGGTGTATTTCCAGAATGATTTTATAAACGTTCCATTATTGCACGATTATCACCTGATTAGACATCGCCTCGTCATGTTTTAGGATGCCCTTGGTTTTAATTGCAACAAGATTGTCCTCTCCAGAAGAGAAAAAAATACCCACATTCTGACATTGTTGCTATGTTCATTCTTGGACTAACGCTCACCAGACATTGGAAGTTTAAGTGAAGCATCTGTCTAACAATCGTTATCAACGTGGCATAAATGTAGCTACCGCAAACGACTGCAATAATTTATCCCGCGTACTGTCCCGATCTGAGACTCAAGATGGTTTGCTGCCTGCATGGGTGCAAGTAAACTGACGCATTTGTGTATTTAAATTAAGGTCAGTAGATGTTCAATTAGTTTGGAGTGTATTCGCACGACCGCACTCGATAGAAAGAAAGCTGGCAAGAAAATGAGTTCATTTCAGTGTTAGAACACGCCAGTCAGTTTCCAATTGAGGCAAATCACTTCCACCTCACTAGACCGAATATATGTTTATCGTATGAAGAAAACCATTATGTACTTCCGATTTGATGCATTTTGTAATTTCTTGTTTGCTCAGTCAATTCATTTCATCTGCCCAAATAGGCCAATTTTGCGAAAATTTTGGTATCCCCACAATAAACTTCAGTGGAAGTAAGAAAAATTTGCTAACCTGCGCGTCCTCATAACCAGTAGAAGAAAAGCAATGCCTGCTACGTTTTTTCAAGCGACCTGCACTAGCGAGAGATCGATTATTGAACATTGCTTTCATGTTGTAAAGTCCGGTTCACGTGTCACAGCAGTGACCGTTTTTATCAGTCCAAAACTGTTTGAACACCTATTGCTAAACAGGCAAACATTTAAACAAATTGTTTTGCGCACACAATGTAACCCGATCTATTTCCAGATAGCATAAGGCTGTTCTCGAATATGACAGTCTAACCGACCCCATAGAGGTAGGACCAGTTCATTTGATTAATTCGACGGTGACAGTTAGTTGATTGTTTGATAGATGAAGACGTGTTCTTCCTACGAACACTAGTAGACTATCCATCTCCGGACCTCAGTTAATCCATTTGGAACACAGGTTTGCTTTTGGTTTACAGGAGTTCACGCAGTCACACAGACAGATTGTCTGTTGAACCAAAAAGGCATACTGCTTCGGAGGTCTATGATTAGAATAACTTGCCTTATCCTGTCCTGTCAATCGACCATATTTCCCTAACAGTTGCCTGAGCTGTATTCAAACAACGGGGCCGACGGGTACAATGTTGATTATATACAGTTTCTTAAAATTTTGGTCCACCAGCCAAAGTTACGAAATGAAATCGAGAGCCCAACATTGTCATATTTGGGTCGCAATGTATCATACGGAATCCATAAATAATCCAGAGGATGATTGCTCCGGTTGTGTTTCACTGATAGTTTATTACAGACTCTTCTGAAGATAGTCGCGATAACAAGGTCAAATTTTTCATAGCACCTGGAACTAACCAGTTTTTCTGTTCAACATTATGTTGTCAGTGGCCAACAACCTGGGCTTACTAGTAAGTAATCAAATCTCCAACGATATCATTTGGTGTGAGAGGTGGACACTATTTTGGTTTGCTCGGTTTCTTGTTGTTGCTATGTGTGATTTATATCAAATCTGCTGGCCTAGAGCTAGTGGGTACAGATAATATATCAATCGTTAACCTGTCGCGGCTAAAGTATCCTCTCTGTTTTGATGAAATGATAATTATGTAATCCCGAAGAATATTATCAAACATTGTTGTCTCCTGTTTCTCCTATTCTTAACACTAGTGAAATGCACGCACGTACACATAAAAACCTTGTCAAAACCGCTTTTGTGAAGCGTACTACATACCTCTGTTGTGCCACATTCAGGGTCGATTGTCAGATGGACTTGGCTGAACTGCTTGGGCACCACAGGTGGGCGCTGCTTCAATATGGTAGTGTAGGTAGTGTGTTGCCTTTGTGTCGGGGCCGGGGATAAGTTTGATCGATAAGTGGGATAGTGCGCCGGTCGGCTCAGTCCATCCAGACGTTTCTCTGTTTGGTAGGACGAATGCTTCTGATAGGTGTACGTGGTCGGGTGGCCAGAGTATGAATGCACAGTACCATAGTCTTGATTACCGCACAAACCGGTTGTGGATGAGGACCGCGTAGAATGGAAGCGTGATTGTGTGTGACCGAGGCTTCCGTGTTGTGAATGCTTTTGAAGTGAAGATTGCGTGTAGGGGGTGTACGGTCTAGGTGAATGCGAAGTATTCACTGGCGGTAGACCGGAAGTCATCTGCATGCTGGTCAACCGTAGCTCTTCTAACAGCCGATCTAGCTCCTGGGTTCCAGCCATGAAGTTGAGCCTTCGAGCTGCTTCGAGTAGATCTTCCGAATGATGGTAAATGGGCACAAAATCTAAAACGACATCAATCGGATAAAGTTAACCTAACAAAGAGAAAATTGTTCAACAAATAAATTTTAAAAGTTCGCTAGAACAAAGTCGTCACAAAGCATAATCCCACACTTCCAACTAACCGCTATTAGTCCAAGCGAGATGTCAATTTTTTACGCGAGACGAAAACCTATGCTGCTGATCAAATGGAAGTGAGGTCAGCCTCTTAATCCCTTTTCAACCCGTTTAACAGTAGGCCATTCAGTTCCAAAGTACTACACTTTCAGCTTTACAAATATCGATAGAACTGCGCGGGTTAAGGAATTTCAAAGTCACACATTTAATAAAACAAATACCATCAACTGCCTCGTTAAAAACTGACAGTTCATCTGATATCAATTGACCTACAGGTTCTTAATACTTAATGTAACTTAGCATAAGCATCAGAAGTTTCACTGGAGTTCCACGAAAACGTTTCTGTGAAACAGCTGAAGTCGAGTCCGTGTTTAGCATTTAACCGAAAAGGTGACCATTGAATTGAGATTTTAAAAACTGCCTCGAAAAAACGATTGCTGAGCGTTGGGAAATAAAAACGAAAAAATAACAGAATGTCTACCAACAAACCAAATTCAGGCCAAGCAAAACGAATAAATTTGTATACACTATACTATTTGCAACAAAATGTTTGTGTTCAAAACTCCGCCTCTTCAACATTTATGTGTATGTTCAGTCGTAGTCGTAGGACGAAATTTGGACTGTGGCCAGAAGGCAGACACAGTCAGAAATTTATAGTACAATTGGCCAGTGTGAATTTTGGACATATAGTGGTGTTCCTGATTGAACTGAACGAAGCCAGTTCACCTTTAATTATATATATATATATATATAATTCTACATAATACAGCCTAACGCGGAAGCGGAGCTTCCATCAGTGACCGTACATATGTCTCTACTAACTGTGTTACGTACAAATAATTCGTCACATTTCTTGTATTGCTGAGAACAGTCAAGTTGTTTCACTGGACCGGTTAGAGATGGACAGCGTGGATCCAAATGATAGGTTAATCTTAAAAGTGATTGGTCCCACAGGTTATGAAAGATAGACAGATATAATTTAAACTTCGACTTCGTGGATAACAAAAATTTCCGAAAATCTGGACATACAGTACACTGTTCGTCAGAGAACAATCTGTCTCAAAATAGACGATGCTTATTTGTGAACGCGTAACGGACTATTTGGAGACTGTGGTCAAGTCGATAGTATAAATTGTTTGAGAGTTTAACTGCTCTAAATTACACTTGTGGTTCTCATCTTGTCAATCAATCTATGTAAATATATTCAGGTGATTATTTTAACGGACGAAAAAGAACGAGTCATTATTACGGCAAAAATATACACTAAAATTTGGTTGCTTGATATGGCAGTAAAGTTTTCTTGGTGTTGTGCAGGAATATCGGTACTTAAAAGTGAAACAGAAAATTCCAACAAATGAAGTGTATACGAGACTCAGGATTTATGGGTTTCGAACCACACTGAGTTTTAAACCCGGCAACTCACTCTGTGTCCGTGTTGAGCTGCTCTTGGAGCTTTGACAGTACATGTAACAACCTTCACGGTACTACTCACCTCAGAATGCTTAGAAAGTATTCCAATGTTCGGATGCACTTTGCAACACTGTTCCGTCGTGAATCAGCGTCATTTTTAAATACATGCCTATATTCATGGTATAACATCCACTACGTCATGTACCCATCCACTTTAAAGATACCACTGTATCCAAGGCAGAATGTTGTTACCAAGCGGTGTACGTTTGGAGTTGGTAGGAAGTGTACACTTCTGGCCGACACCTTTTCAAAATATGCATTGGATTTCAGTTTCACTCTCGCAAGTCTGTTAAGGCTGAGCAAATTATTCCAACGCATAAAGTAGTGTGCTGGACCAAAAAAGGTATGTACTGTAAAATGTCTGCACTTCGACTTTATCTGCTCAAACATTTAATGGAAAACAAACTGAATATATAAGCCATTGGGTATGGAAGAACTATGGACCTGCATGACTCAAAGTGACAAGACAAATCTTCGAGACCAGAATAAATTGACAGTGTAGACAGACGGCCTATGCGCCTAAGCATTGTTTGGGCACTAGGGATTAATCAACTGTTCAGTAACAGTTGACCTGATGCCGCAGCGTTCTGAAATTTTCTACTGTACGTGCCACTGATTCATTCGGCTACTTGGGGCGATATTCTGCCACCGGTTGATATAAACACCAAAAGGTTCAACTGATATTTCAAAACATGTCAACAACGGCAAAATAGCTTCAATATGAGCATATGTGATCAAGCCATACATTTATCTTCTCTCCTGTGACAACCAATGTACACATCACATGCATCTTATTATCAGCAAGTAGCCAGGGAAGCAGATCGCCAGGCAACTACAAATACTTCTGTTATATGGATACACTTCCGAAATTAAACACTAAAAACAACTTGTTCCCTCGAGAAGTTTGACAGAACTACCACCAGATGTAATCCGTAAGACATTTTTCGGATTGAAATTTCTTAGTCTGAAATCATACCTATATGTGACTGACTAGTATTATAGTTACAAACCCAGTAACAATGAGAACGACGAACCATTTTCACTAGTTGCTCACTGTTACACAATAATGGACGATCAGAGCAGTTGATGCAGCGATGAGTTTCCACCCCACCCCATCCACCCAAAAAAACATTGCTACCCAGTTTATTTTATCTGAAATAATGGTGAATTAAGGCAGATAAATGTGTGTAGTAGCGTGAAGCCGAGAAAAATGTTTTCATAGTTATATCGCTCAGGATCGATTTTTTCGCCGCACAAAAACCGAAGACAACCATCTTGCTAATTTGCTAAGCAGACATTCTTCACGAACAGCCTAAGTACTGATATCACCAAACGATAAAAAACGGGTTGACCAAGACACATCCCCATCTAACTTATATTTCGTACGGTTGCTTTTAGCGCAACATAAGGACTACATGATAACTGCGTATTCAGACCTGTAAACATTTTCCAAAATGATTGTAAACCCAACTGGCCGCTCTACCTAAACCAGCTATCCTAAAAATCAAAATACGTCTGTTTAACTCGCTAAATTCACATCTTCCACACAAACTGTAGGATACATGTCAGTGACAAGTTCAACCTCTTGATTGCTGTAAAAAACGAAACGTGGTGGAAGTTGCTGAAACGGCATAAGTAACATATAACGACTCGTTCAGAAACCACTTGAATTGATGTACGGCTGCTTGTACAGCTGAGTATCACGTGACAACGACAAAATACTACTAGTCGACCATTGTTGTTTGAGCAGCTCTCAAGACCTTAACTGGTCCTGCTGCGTTTATACGTGCAATGTAGCTCATATACATGTGAGTATGTTTACATTGTAAGAAACGGGGGTTCGAAAAAACCACATGAATTACTTTTTTTATTGATCGTCAGAATTTAAGTATAAAGATTACGACTAATGTGTATTAAAACATCACGTGCCATAAACATAAGAGCTTTGTATTCTGTTGCACATCATCACAACAATGAAAAAACCAAGTCTGTTACAAACATTCGATTGTTTTCTGAGTTTTCCAACCGTTTTCACCCAATTTTTACAAAGCGTTATGTTGAAGACATCGTTGAATTTGCAAATTATGTGATTGACGTCTCGGTGGGTTTCCATTTATCGAACGCTGTCATTTCTACTCAAAATAACTTTAACTGTTCCAGATAGTTCCACATTTCACGTCAGATTGGCAGATAGGGACGATTTCGTTGGACAGTAGGATAGTATGGCGATAGTCTGTCGGAATATCCGAAAGACAAATTTCTTGGGAACAACAAAATTGCAGACATGATTTGTAGTCCGTATTTGATCATCAGACTAATTCCACTACACACATACTATGGAAGCAGTAATCAGAGTAAGATAATCGGGTACTAGAGACTGTTGACTACGTGTTCGTTCGTACATACTAGTCCAAGTTGTGCGTTTGATTAACTGTTGACAGACGAGGGCTGGGCATTCGTAAGAATCTTATTTGTGAGCGGTATTCACGTTCGCATAATCGGACACTACTAGGCTCAGTAAGGTCCAGCTCAGATTGGTTTCTTGAGAGTCAGATAACCGATCTGAGAAGAAACTTCCTTACTCAAATAATGATTGGAATCGGTCAAATAAGCAACAATAGCACTTGAAACCACTCAGAAAGCTATTCTCGTATTCCAATCAGACAATCGCCTTGCAATGAGGCTAATGTTTGATGCTCAGTGTGAACAAACAAACGAATGCCGGTTGTCTTTGAGTTGTGACCCGAACGGAAGTTCACACACAATTCGACTGCAAGGCAAATTGTTCCGACTGATGTTTTACAGTTAATTCAGATAACGTCAGGCATAGGATCTCCCTTGAACGGGAACTTTATAAATACACATATTTACAGAGCTTGACAGATTACAAGCCAATGGACTGCAAAGCCCTCTGAGTAAAATGCATTGGACAGACTTTGTATAGGCGCTCCACCTGCAAACTGTTAGCAGTATAGAACTTTAAGGCCTTTCAACAGGTAATTTTGGACAGTTTATTCAAACCGTTATCAAAAATTGCGTACTTATATGAGATAAAGATGTTGGGAATAGCTGGACTACTACCGATGAGAAACAGACTGATTTATGAGGTTCGTATGACATCTTTGCATCCCAGTTTGAAGGTCGTCCATAAAGCTGAAGAAAACAATCCAATAGTTTTCATCTGTTTAATGACGCAATGTCAGGTGAGTAAACTGAAGCTGTGTGTTTTACAATGGAACCACTTTTATCGTTGCATCCACTGATCCGAAACTTGGTCCCATCAGGACGCTATACAATGGAGGCAACAGGATATACACAGATATCACTTTAATAGTACGACAGCAAAGCGTGATTGGCCAAGTAATCCGCTTTCGTTTATTTTTAGCCAGACCACTCGCATAACAATTTCTGCTATCATATCTGACTAAAAAACAAACTGAAAATCAATTCTTCGCGTAATTACATAAAGTATTTTTGAACAATATGACAACTGTTTATCCAAGTTGACCTCCAAGGCTGTCAGTTCAGTAACGGGACTTACAGTAACACTAAGTCTTAAACAAAATTATGTTGAGTTACCAACGCAAACGTTGGTATAACACATTATGCAATTGTATCGCACGCAGAATCCACTAAGACTGTGTGTCATTTCGTTTGGATCAGGTGATAACTGTTGAAGATAGTAAGCGTGGTGACGTCCATCTATTCTGGTTGGTCTCAACGCAGTGAGTAGATTTTGGAAAGGCCAGAAACAATTTACTTATACGTTCTGCCTCAGTCTTTATCTGTTAGTTCGGTTGCAGTTGCGAGTATATGGATGTTCGCAGAATGATCGCTGTTTGTATCAAGGACTAGTAAAACGTCTAACCACATAGTTGATTCAGTTAGTGGAGCGGTTTGACAACCAAACGAAAAATCCGAGATCGTAAGTTCTGAAACGCAACCTCGACCCGACCAACTCCTTCGCTATGCTGTCACGCAATACTGATCCGAACCTAGTAGCAGTCATTGAAAGTAGTGAGATTGAGACAACCGATTTTTCGGTGCACAGACGATTTGTTTACGTTTGCGGTTGGTCCCAGTCTCGAACTTCTGTTCTATGATTTTCATTCTTGTCTCTCCACAGTTTTGACATGTCTATTGGCCTGGATATCCAGACTGCATTTCACCAATGGATCGAGCAGGCGCGGTCAAAGTGCAAACATCTCACAGCATATAGCTTTATGTTGGCCTAATTATTCGGATGAAGGAAACCCTGTGGTTTGAAGTATTACATTCCCAAAATGGTACGGTCCCATCGGTGCGTAGATCTTCTTAATGTTTCTCGAAGATACATTCTATTCCACGTTGTACTGGTTTTACCTGTCAAAACCCAGTCTATTATTGATTCGATTGATTACTAATATAAACCGTACAACACAAAAGTGATGGCGGCTGTCGTGTCATCGTACAAATTACATTCAGCCTTTTTCGAAAGAAGCGTTAGACTGGAATTTCACTCGTGTTAGAGCACGTTCTTAGTAAACATCCTTGTTTTGATTGAAACACCCGCAGGTGACATTCTGTGAAACCCAAAGTCCCTACTACTCACTGGTATTTAATAACAAACTATAGTTATTGACTTTCAGTCTAAAGCAAGGTGCTGTGCACTCATTTTTGTTGGAAATTAATTTCTTTAGTTCGGGTTTATCCCAGTTTCACTATTGCAAAGTTCACATGTGAGATCTCCAGATACAATTTCCAATTTAGTTGAACGTTTTTTGTTCCCTGTTGTCATTCAACATCCGATTGATCATGCCGCTTCTGAACAATCACATTTGGTGGTATTTTTGTGAAAGATTTTATGCTTATTTGTTGTCTTTTTGTATATGTTTATCTGTTTTTTTCACTTCCTTTCGCAGACAGCCTGATTGTTCGATAACACACGATCATTCAAGTCCTATTTGTTCTGCTGGCTGAACAATGCACGGATTGTTGCTAGTGCACTCGGAGAACAATTGTTTCTACTGTCAACAGTGTTTCATACATGTTAATTTTGTTAATACACATGTACTTTGTTCTGTACCCATACGCACACACATATACACACAGGAGTGTGTTAAGTGTTCGACGAACGGACAACCTATCAATCACATACAGTGAACTTAATCCACAAATTAATTGAGCTGAACCGAGTGAAACAGTTCAAGCCACCTCTTGACCTGCCTTGACACACGGCTCTGAAGTATTGTTTGGATACTAACTAGGAACACGTCGGCAGTAACTATTCGTAAATATAAAGTGTGTTAAACAATGCTTCAGTCCGTTCGGTCCACTTCAGCCAATGATTTGTCAATGATGTACAAAACCAACAGAACAGGGAGCCGATCAGGTAGGTGTGCTAGAATGTAATATGCATATCAGGAACTGGAAACTGCAATATTCGTTCATTACATGCATCTACCTAATGAGCGGTTACTTAAACAACACTTCGAGAGACAGAATTTGTGTGTTCTGACCTATCATTGTCATCTTTCGGTGAAAGTGGTTGTGGTATAAGATTTAGATGATAGAACAGCCACGTGTAAACGGGTGGGAACTTCAAATGAGAGCAAGTTTTTAGGATAAATTCCTACATCCAAATAACATGTGTATCGCACCTCACTGATTAACTCATAACACACGTTGCCTGTAGCTAGAATTTGAGGTGGTCTAATCCAAGACCTCACTGTGTGATTGTGTGTGACGGTAATGATTGTACACTTGTTTCGATAGCAACAATTTTTTGTCGTGGGTGTGAACTCACAAAACCATTAGACCGAAGTCGGCTGACAGACAGACTGATCCGCTCAACCAAATCCTAAAGAATGTGCAATGTACAGAACAGGAAGTGTAAAATCACAAATTTGCAAATACCCAGTTAGGTCACTCATACTCTTATCGAGTGTCTGATAAGACCATTTAGCATTTAGATATTTTCACCTAAACGCCAAACACAGGCATTCCGACACGCTTTCTCTCTGGTGCACATCTGTAGGGTACGGCACACAAATGCCAATGTGACATCAAGTAATGTTTCTGAAAGGTTGGTAGTATGGTATTTACATCCGAAAAGTCTCTGCATACGTGGCACACAATAATGCACGTAGGGAACGTCAGATTAAAAAGTACACTTCCGATGCACAAAAGAGGAGCGTTGAGTGTAGACCAACCGTCTGCTCCGGATGAGGTACTAGATATCCACAGGAGTGTCATCTAAATCGATACGTCGGTCGTAACTTGGTACAGTATTCAGACGCACATATCCCACTATAGTTTCTGTTCTTCCGAATGCCCGAAAATCGTGTTGCCATGTCCCAGTCTGTACCCGAAGCGGGGAAATCGATCAGGCATGCACGCGCTTGCATCTGTATGCGCATGCGTGCGTTAACACCGATTATTTTTAACAGCCTGACATTCGCGATGCATGTGTGTCCGTTAGTGTTATCGGTCGATCCGTAACAATGGTATTTGTAAAGCTGACTGCCCTTGAGAAAATTGGACGAAAGTTGTCTTTGAAATGTCATCTACGATTAGAAACAGTGCACAGTTCAAAGTGACTATAAGTAGTGTTTAGTTAACCATGTTTTGCAGAGCGACGTCTTCTAGGTTAATGAGTATAGAATATTTTTTTGATAATCTCCGTTCATTATCGATTCGGGTAATCCTGCCAACTGTACCGGGAAGTGCTTGGTTGTTAGATCCGATTATGCAGATTTCGAACTTGTGACACATTAACCAAGTGACATTTTACTGAGAACTAACCAATATTCGTTTTGTCTGAATTCACAAGAAAAACTTCTGCTGGTCCCGCTTTTACAGTAAAATTACGGCTTTGCTGGTTTCCCATATACACTGTCTTAATTATCCTAAAAGACAATGCACTGCACCTATGCTTCTGGAAACATTCGAGCAAAGAATGTTCATGCCCAAGTTAATGTTGACATGAATCAGAATCACAGTTTACCAGGGGTAAGTCATTTCAGCGGTTACCTTTGAGAATTAAAAATGAAGCGTATCCCACAGGCCTTCTCATACTGTCCGTTTAAAGACGATATGCATAAAATTCATTCAGCATGTAGCATGCATTTGTTCGGTGTTTAATCCATTAGAGGTTGGTCGTTCCATATGCCTCCGTAACTTGTGCACTGGGATAAACGTCTCGGTTTTTCTGACACTTCGCCCAACCAAATCACATTCTTTTTCTGGTATCGTTTTGGGAGCATGGGAAAGCGAAACGTCTAATCAGTCGTTAATGGATGTGTGTATTATCGTCTCATGGGATCTCCAGCACTATGTGGAATGCAGGTGGTGTGGGCATGTTCAGAGTCAAATGGTTAAACGAAAGAAGGGTGATTATAGTGATTTCTTACGAGCCAGAACGTAGGTTGATTGAAAATGTCACCGATTATGTACCACTGGACAGTATGATTGAATGCATTACACAATTCATTTGTCGATCTGATCTTACGTGGCAGTACACGAACAGAGATAAAGCGAGAAAAACGGGGAAAAATTTGCGAAAAAACAACCAGATGTATATTTCGGAGGTGATAGTCTGTCCACCCACAGGTCACCGATAAAGATCTTATGTCAGATATGACAGTTCTTGGAAATAAGTGCCACCAAGTTGTCGGTATCGAACTGGAAAAACAAATTTCACCTAACGAAGGCCATGCTTGACATAGTTGTTTCAAATACCGACGACGAAATTGTTTGGCTTCATCGATGTAAACCCTAATAAATCGGAATTTAAATAACAAGTCCCAAATCGTCAGACTAAGGAAAGACTTTGGAACCAGTTGCCTCAACTAATTAAGCAAATGTCTGAAGTTCGGATCAGGTATGAAGACATTCATATGAAACTGTCCGTTATTTGGTGACTCGAATGTCAGACTTTCGTTGAAACAACCATGTTAGGTCATTTGGAGTCAGATCAAGGGGACAGGTCAAGTTATGAACCACTTAATGCGGAATTTCAGTCACATCAACGTTTCTAAGTTCGGCGGTGAAAGTGTTCAAAAGTCAAACTGGGTGATACAAAAAATTTGAAATCTCATGGTGTACGAACAATTTCGATACACTAATTCGTCCATTTATCTACACAGAAGTGGGTCCTGAATTCAATACTTTCCGGTTTGGTGTGGTGTTATTTAGAGATTATACCCTTCAGTAGGCGGATGTAGAATGTTTCCATGTAAGACTCACACTACAGAGTTTGCTAGAAATTGAGAAATGTCTAAGAATGGGAGATGCACATCAACCACGACTAAAATGCGGCCTGCAAGCCTTCTATTGAAAGTAAATCATGGTTCTGACAACATATATGCACTTAATGTGATCGAGTCGTACACCAAATAATATGGATCTGTTCAAGAAACAAGACAAACTGGGGGAGGACGGTGTAGCCAGTTCGGATGTTGTATGCTTCGATGACTGTCAAAATGAAATGACTGTTTCATTAGATCATATAGAAGTGTCTCGTGACTTACATGACTACATCACGGGTGATGAGAAACCAATACTGTTGTTCAAAATACCACTCAACTATGTGGATGACTGTTGTCTTAACGCATGCTAGGAATTTTCATTACCAAGTAACAACGCAACATTCTTACATCCCAAAGCGTTCATGGACAGGCAACTGGTGTATTCCCACTAAATACATCAGTACAGGCAGATCGTATTGGCAAAAAGTTTCCCAGTCACACAGGAAAAGTTTTGAAAAAAGCGCAGATGGAACATAGCTTTGCATGCAAACAAATGACCATGCCTTTCAGTGTTGTAAACTATAAATCAACAATCTGGCCTTTAGATCACCAGTGATGTTTGTTTCGCTCGGACACTCATCGGGAGAAACGTAAACATGGAGTAAAGTCAAAATACCTGTCAGTTTTTTTCATATTGACAATTAGTGTTTTTAACGGATAGAGATGAAAAACGTCTCTTCCTGTTATCGTTGATGAACCGCACAGTTAACAACATTTTCACCATGGATGAGAAGATTAGATATCTTTTGGGTTGTCATCCGTTACGGTGTGGTAACGGACATCTGTGGGACAACACTGTGGTCAAAAATGAGTCCATGGTATACTATAACCGCCATTATCCGGGTGTGTGACAGTGGTCATGATGTACGAATTCAGCATATCTGACAATCACGTATTGTCTAAAAACAGAATTTAAATGTACAACCCTCGGAACGGCACCAAATGATTGCCAAGTCCAAGCTGATAACCAACAGTTGGTCCTGATGGCAGTGTTATACTATTAACGTCAGGTCAAACTAACGAAACGTATTGCTGCAGATCCGGTCAGCATGGAAACTAACCCGCGTTGATCTGGTTCTCAGTATTGAGCGGAAAGCAAGTGTGCAGAATACACAGTGGTAAAAAGTGGAATTTTGCAGGACTGTTTACGTATTAGTGTTTATATTTAAAACAGATCATACTGGTTTGTCAGCCAGCGGCCGCAGTGGTCGAACTCTAGCTGAGATAGTCAGGTCCATTCATTTTTACCGCGGTTATCACCTTTAAATATACAATGAAAAGACTCGAGACGTAACTTAGACGTCATTCTTATGAGATATTTGAAACTTGACCCTTAATTGGCCTTGATCAGTCGGGCATTTTAGTGCATTACGGGTTCACAATATCAATGGGAGTACAGTGATTAAAAATAACCTCAACTTATGCGATGAACTTTTGAATTGGCAAAGTAGTTAAATTGTTATCAGACTTACAGCTCCAAAGCCACGATCTAAAATGGTTCCATAGGTTTCTCAAGCTGTTACTCCTCTAACAATGATTGTGATGGTTAACTGAAGCAACTAATGATACCACCCTTTACATTTTTCACTTTTAATATACTTTACGTTTTTCCATTTTCTTAACCATTTATACTGTTGTGTGATTATCATGTGTTACAACTGCTAGTAGTTGTCTATCAGCTTGAGAACACAAATTCCAGAGTCTTTTGTACAGATTACAATGGCTTGTTTGTGATTTCACCGAAAAAAATTTTCTACAGTTAGGACAGTTAAGCATCAGGATTCTTATAGAGTCCTAGCTGTCGAAGAACTTGGTGACTGTCAAAACTCTCAAGCACATAGAAGGAAACAGAGTGAAACTGGAACTTCCGAGAAAATCGGTAACCAGTCGTCCAACACAACAAATTCGTGAGCTTCTCCCAATGCATATGTATTGTATTCAGCAGATCTGGTCAGTTCCAGACACCACTGACTATTAGAACATTCCCGATCGGTGTACAATGTTGGTGATTTGTGAAAGTAGACCAGCCGGCTAAAAGGTAGAGAAATCCCTTGAACTTGTTGAACTGTTGAACACTTTGCGAATAACCTTTAGGTTAAAGCTCAACAGACAATTCTCACAAAACCACATTTTATGCGGAAACTTAACAAATCCAGAAGCCTGTCACCCGTAAAGTGAGTCGGAGATTCAGGCAACTGAATAACCGTCTAACAAGATGGACGAATTTCTCGCATTGTTTGTCCACTTGAATTCTGACTTAACATAGTGAAATTCGTGCAAAACATGGCATCTGTGGCAGTAACTGTCAAGAAACGGCTGGTTAAATGCTATGCCGAACGGTTTTTGGGTACAAAGTTAAGAAAGGTACACACAACCCACCGGAGTCTCAACTGATAGGAACACACAATACTAGACAGTATTAAAGTGAGCTGCCAATCAGGATCCATAGGGTGGGGAGTTTATAAACAGTGTTCAACAGTTTAAAAAGATGTTTCACAAGAAAGTTCATTGATTCACCTAAAACTCAGTGACCGGTCGGTAATGCATTCATTTATTCTCGCTTGGCGCTTCTTCCGAGTTCTGCCGACGTATGTCATGACAAGTCACAAACCCCATGAACCACTGGCAAACCAATGATCAGCTTAGTGAGGTCAGCGATGAAAATTAGGTAACAGTTCGCCGCGCTGAATTTGCTGTACCTTAAAAGCCAAACTAACAGCCGATCCGTAATCAGTAATCATCTGCTCAGACGTATGGTGAAGGTCAGCAAGTGGGAAAAGACCTTAAAATGCTGAGAATTGTCAACAGCCTTGATCGAAAAACGCACAAATGCGGTGTAGGGGATGAACGTCGTCACTGGTCTGGAGCAAAACAAATATTTGGTTTGAAGTGAGTTTATAACTGGAAGAAAGTGATCTTTTAATCGCAGTGAATGCACACAAATTCATCCGCTGTCAAGGTGCTAGCAACACTGTTTACATCAAAATACATTTAGAAATGACTTGATAATCACTACCAGTTAAACGGGATATGAAAGAAAGTTTAGTGTATTGGAGAATTCGCGAGGTACACCACGCCAGTCAGGTTCCCACTTAGTGTTACCAGTACCACTTACGAAGTGCTATACATCCGGTGACAGTGCGGATAAGGTTTGTCACAATCTACCAGAAATTCTTGTATAAAAGGGATTAGATTGTCAAGCTTGCTAGATTTCTAATGAGTAGTCGGGGATTTGGTTTATTTTCAAGTTGACCATTACTCACATTTGATCGCAGCCTTCGAATTCAGATTCAGACATTCCAGCCAGCCTCTTTCGAAAATAAACACTAGACTCGAGTTTCGCTCCCATTAGAGCTCATCAGTAGTGCATATCCTTGCCACGGCCGGGATTTGAACTCCGGCATTCCAATCATGAGGTAATCCTGTTGACGACTGTTCGATTTGTCTGGATTCAGTCACGAAGATATGCGAGATGAAGGTTCACTTGTATCAGCAGCTCAACTACAGTTTCGCGAAGGTAAGGGGGCTCCGATGAGTGTTAAATTTAATAAACAGGAGGCAACTTAGATTAACTTTCAGGTAACAACTGGTTTGTAGTAATCACACTACGGAAACCTGAGTCTGTTGCATCTGTTCGAAAATGGTTTATTTAAAAGTTCGTGAACGTGTGGGCGTTACTACCAATCGTTCAACCCATATAGATCACCTCTCCACAACTTATCAAAAACTGAATTACCACTCGTCACATTTGGCGGCAGCTACGATACAGACCTTTTTAGGTGCCCTAATTGTGGGGTCGTCGATTGAAGTTAACATATATTAATTACGTCTCCTATGTAGGGGATTGGGTGGTCTGAGCAATACTCCCAAGGTAGATGGTAATTCGGTGATGCTGAGTGTGAGGTCATTGGCACAGCGGTCAACATGGTTGCCACATGAAAGCGTAACCTAAGTTTAGTCCCAGGTGGGACAACGATGTGCACTATTGACGAGCGTTAGGAGGAGCGAAACTCGAAAAGTACCACTACTCCTCTGAAGAAGAAGACTGAGAAGTCTGCGAGTAGGCAAACGATGTGATGAGAGACATTCAATTTGGACAGAACTTTATTTTGTCAAGTAATTCTTTAGTTAAGCCACAACGAGTTAGAACTAAAAGAGTTATCGGTTTCGCAACGTTTTAATTGGACCTGTCGGTTGAGTGGCAGGATTTACTGGGTGGAAAACAGTGACACTACGTAGGAAAGGCATACGGCATGCATGTCATCAACCCTATCCCAAACAATCTGCACGCCTGTGGATTAAACGCACACATGCACACACACAGAAAATAACTATCTACCCTTGTGCACACCTGCGCTCGCCAAGTGCTGACCTCGGGTGAACCCTGAACCCATATATCCTATCGGTAGCCTGTCTACACACTTCATGTTGAACACACAAAGACGTGCCCGTTGTACAGTGTAAATTTACGTCGCTTGGTAAATTCTCTCCGAGACGGTCAAAACAACATAAACAGAACGTGCAGTATGTTTTCTCATATCCCTTCTGTTTACGGTTCAGAAGTACTAACATTATTGTATGATGCACTTAATTTACGGGTGAGTAATATAAAAATTGCGCTCCCTAAGAACCCAAAAACGTATGGTCTGTTGGATTCAATCAACGAACGTCGATAGAAGAAAAACGTCGCATTTGTTACCGTAATGCACAAATGCCAGACAAGCAGCCTTCGGATTCAGATAGTCTTGTGTAAGAGGCTGGCTGTAAAGTCTATCTGAGCACGGAAGCTGCGATCAAAAGTGGAGAATAGTCTGATTGAAGTCGACCAAAAACATCATGATCAGTACCACGATAGTCTGAACCATTTTATAAGTAAAATTTTTGCACAAATAACTGATAGATTTTGATAATCCATCACAATCGATGTAGAAAAGACAGACGCATATTAAAACGGTCAGCTGCGATCATTTTAAAGTGGTTGATTTAATCCATGATGCGTCATAGTTCACAAGTGAGTAGTGTCAATGGAGGTTTTTCTGTCTGTCCTTGGCTGTGCCCAGATCGGGACATTTCAGTGTTATCTGTCTGCGACTGAACAGAACAACTAAAGTTTAAGTAACTGTCTACGTATTTCAACCATTTCTGCTATTGGCTATATAGTTCAATTCTCTTGGAAACTAGAATTTTGAAGGGCGTTTCATGATCTGTTGGTATGAGGATTTTCAGTCGGTCACGCTTTCTTCCATGTAGCCTGGTTGAAAAGTTTATGGTTAGCCTGAATCGTCACGGTTTTTTGATCGCTAAGTCGGTTCGAGCGTCATTTGAGCTGGCAGTGATCCGGGATTGCGCAAACCCGAAAATATTTAGTCGCACCATACTATCTCTAAGAGTTTGGGTTGGCTACAGTGTTCTACGCTGACGGCTACGAATCTTCCACGGCACTACTACGTAATTTGAATTTGTGAACAAAATGTTCAGTGAGACTGTTAAGTATTTTGGCACTCTCACTATGCCCTCAGTTTTATTGACACTTAGAAGCCATTAGCTAATTTTGATGTGGATAATTTTCAAATCGTACACACTTCAGGTGGTTGCTGACTGCCGAGAGGGAAATCCACTGGTAGCTTTGTGGTTCAGTTTCACTCTCTACAGTTAGTCGCCAAATGACTTACTAAGTCAGGTGGGTGTTTGTTGATATCAGGCTTTCCGACCTCTGACTAGTAACATCTCGTTCGGTAAATACTGGTGTTTAGTACAGTCAGCTGTGTATACATTTTGGTCACCGTTTTACGAATTGGAGTGACTATTTCCTACAGGTTTCGAATTGCCTTAATCATAAACATGATTTTCGGTAAGTCTCCGTCTAACCATTAGCAATGGAATTGAGTTTTGTTGAGTTTTACTAGTGTTTACGTGCTCAGGGACAGGAAATGGCTGCCAATTTGAAAAACACCAACTAGCAATGGTCTGTTACAAACATATAATATAGGTTCGTATTTACAGGTACCATTTGGAAATCTACATGAAGCGTGAACAACCTAGTTGGTTACGTGTTTGACGTATACACGTAGTAGTATTGATTCAATTAGACTAGCCACATCCACTTGCTGGCTGAAAGCTAAAAGCTTGATAGTATGGTTGCAATTCCAAAGCAGAGTTTGTTTGTGTGCATTGGCGGTTATTTTCAGACAAGCAAACACTTGTGTAGAATATCACCTCAAAGCTCCATTGAACCTCGTCCAGTACACAAAGAAAGTACACGACGAAAAAACTAGGCGAATGAGGCTACCCATAACAAACGCGATCAGATTAAAAATGAACGCAGTTACTTGAAAACAAATATTCTTGCTTAGGTTTTTACCGAATTAGCGGGAAGATACCGAAGAATAACACACATTTTCTGAGTCGTACTCTGTGGTACATAATTTCTAATTAGGTATGCGACTAACCCACTACTGACAAAAAAATCTTTCTAAATAAGCTGTCACTCGAGTATGCTAGGATGTCTCATGCCGAGAACGTAAGAGTGTTTCTGCTTATTGTCGCATCTCGTCCCTTTGTGGTAATCTGAGGCTGCTGGGTAGGTGCAACGCTGACTGTCACTGCGGTAGCGAGTTCGAACCCGAATAATACGTGTGCTCTCGTTTAGCTTGGAGCATACTAATCGTATGCTAAAAACAACTTTGTATGAAAACTGAAGAACCAATGCTTTGCATGTAAATGAGAGCAAGAAAGTACGGTTTGGTAAGATCTACACCTCAGACATACATTAGCCACTCCTGTCGGTTATGTCATGGCGATAGGAAAATCTGCACGGAGTTGAATCGCATGTAACCAAATTTATTGGATGATCTCGAGGAGGAGAGTGAACAGAAACAGGATCAGAACATGTCACAATCAACCGTGTTTAATAGGCGTTCCGCTAACAGGAGCGATATCTGCCGTTCATAGCATTACAGTAGATCAAAGCACTCCTGTTACACTAAATTCATTTGAGGTTTGACAGTATTTGTACGGATGTGTTATTCATACCCACTTTCTACACAACGATGTTTTGCCATCACCGAAACGATGGCGGAGTAATTGGTAGTACACTGGGGGCTACACGTGGTGACCTATTTGTGACTTATTTGGGGCCAAAACACCAGAAGCTGTTCAGTCTACATTGTTTTACAAACGGCTTCTTGATGACGTAATCTCTCTGTGTGCGTCTCAATCTGAACACATCGCTGATCCAATGTAGTGCCGACTAAAAGTTCCTAGTCCAAACATCTCCTTCACTATAGCCGCTCAAGAAAACATTATACTTTCATTTCTAAGCTTATGAACGTCTGCTAGTTAAAGTGGATCAACCAAAAAGATTTCGAACAAATCCCATTTGCCCATCAGAGATAAAAGCCGGTTTCACAAAAACATCCGTTCCCACTTATCGATCAGCGACCCAATTACATTTTATGTCATCCTGGTGGTCCAGCTGGCCACATCAAAAAACGGTTTTCATTTTACACAATTACGTCAAACGATTTCGAAATAGACCTGGTTTTTTACCCAAGTGGCCACCAGAATTGTCACGCAACTCACGGGGCCCATGTTAATCGTAGAGTGTGGATTGCACAATCGGATTCCGATCGATCTCTTGTGGCCAGAGCACAAAAATTAACACTTTTGGATGACCGATTAAGCATGCATTAGATGGACTGGAAGGTGACTTTCGGCGAGACTCGTACTATGAATCAATGATATGTCAGAATTAGACCAATTTGTTTTCAGTCAGCTGTGTGGAGTGTTGTTCACGTATTCTTTGAGAGAGACGCATGGCTGTGTGACCGACGAAATCTGCCCCTGGAAACATACCAAAGAGAAATCACATATTTGAGAAGCATTTATCTGACGTGAAAGTAAACGACTGGGTTGGATCTGAACGCTATTCACAATTGTGTCCGTTGTAGGCTTCTTCCTCGTCCTTTATCATTATTCTACGAGTAATCATTTCAGCCAATGTCTGGAGTTTGTAGTCTACTGTGATGTAATTCAAATTCAGAAGTAATTTATTCCGGCTCCACGATTATCATGGTCTTCGTTGCTTGTTTGACGATACTGGAGATACGTTGGATGATCATATTAATCTACATTCGGAATCATTTGGCGTAGTTATGTGAAAACCCGTCTTTGACTTCGTTCGCTGTTAGGTGATCGGGCCGATGACAGATTATTGACATCAAACCGTTTACTAAACAGCCTTTTACTTCTAAACACAAAATCGCTTAGAAAGCTCACTTGAGCGGGAGATTACAATGACGTCGTTTAAGCAAATTTTTGGCAGAAACTTCTCTAGAAAGAATTTCAGAAGTTGCTCGCTGAGACCGTCTGGCAAGCATTTGCTTTTTCAATGAACGTGTTATGCTGAACGGTTACCTCACACGCTTTTGTTCCGACAAGTCGAAACACCTTCATCACAAACAGTGACCCGCAAGGTGGGGAAACGATTACGCACATCCGAGGTGTACTGAACAATGTTGTCAGAGATAAAGCAATGCAATCGCATCAATCGAAGAACATTGTCACTTGAAAGTCATAGAAAAGACTCACTTGCGAACTCGAAAACTATTTACGAAGTGGTTTACGGTACCAGGATAAGGAGAATTAGCCCAAAGCTGAGAGCTTGTAAGACAAGTGTCTTGGAACATATTTCAACCGGTTTATTCAATCATAAAACTGTAGCTGCTCAAACTTTTAACATTCTACATTTATAAAGAACAGGTCGTAATATCCGAATTGGGAAGATATCGCTGTTTGTATTGTCTAACCGCTTAGGACAACTATTCTTTTACTCATGTTACAGTTTTAATTAGCCATTAACTTGTTCCATACGTAACTGGCTCATGTAAAAACCACCACTGTGAGATTGAAATAATTTTCCTTGATTCTTTTTAGGTTCTAAGTATTCGGTTTGTGACAGGTCTTCTTGGTGCTCTCATCCTTATCAGTCTAAGCATCGTGTCTTGAAGAACTTTCTTAGGACACTAATTAAATTCTGCAAACTTTGACTTGTGTTGTCGTTCGATCGATATTGTTTGGATTGGTAGTTCTTTACTTGGGTTGAGTAGAGGTTCTAATTTATGGTGACTCGGTCAGTGTTGTTTGTTTGAACTCATTCTCTTGTGTATTTTTCTATTTGCGAACAAATAATCAGTTTCGTTTTCCACAATTCGAATGGCCGAATATCTACCCACAGTTTCGTGCGTGGGGTAAACGACTGGAACGGTTGGTGTTTAACTGCAGAAGACTGTAGTCAACTGTACTTGCGTGTTCTGACTTCATTTGCGGATATGACTTGCAAGTTACACACACCTCTTCCGATTTGTCTTCGGTCAGGGCTGTTTTTCTGCAAGCCAAGGTCACTTGAGTTAGTCATTCAACAGCTAGTGATTAGTCATTGATTGTGTCCTTGATCAAAACTTGACACGGGGTGTCCAAGGAAAGAATCCGGTTTCTCTCTCCATAAACCGAGTGTAGAGGGTGTCATGGTAGGAACAGCCTTCTCGAGCTTACTTCAACTAAACCGCTCTACACATGAGTCAACTCTTTTAATGGGCAAATCATGAGGCCAATCACGCAACAGGTAATTCAAAGTAAATCACGAGGAAGAGCGAACGAGTACTGCGAAGAAACGGAACTTCCAGGGCAGAATGTTGATTGCTTCAGCATCTTGTGTCTTCACCTTTAACAATGGGTAAAATTAATTTATTATATCGTATTGATATTACATACCTCTATAATTATGAATTTAGCTTATAGCCGTTTCAAGTAGAAACTGGTGTATTTTATTTCCTCATGAGAGGTAAGACGCTACAATTCATTATGAGCAACGAGAGACGGTGTTAAAATCCTATTTAAAGTTTGACGTACTCAGTACCCAGTTGAACCACACTACGTTGGCTACGACTGCAAGACAGGTAATTGTTTAGCTCTCAGACTAATCCGGTTAATCTCAGATTCACTTTTTCGAGTTTATTAAAATTGTCTCACTCATTTCCTAACCTTCTCCAGTTTCTAATTGTGTCAGCCAGCATCAACCTGACACGTGAAAAGACGATTATGAAGTGTGATCGATTCAACCTCGTTAGTTTTCACTATCAGCTGTACTGACTTAGTGTTTAAATCAAACTGAGGTAATGCTACCAAATACACTCTAGGGGTTTTCTAGCATCGTTGGTTTGTGACAGTCAAGTGTACCCCGTTCTATAAGTTAATATGTGTACTGATAGGTGTAGACAGCATACGACAACCGAAAGACAAGATTGATTTGGAGTGAAAAGTTTTGAGAAACACGGGGTAGGAAGGCGGAATTGATGATGAGAAATTCACTAGGTGTTATAAGAGTAGACGAATCTGGTCGCATTTTTAGGCCGTCACGTACTATCTTACTCTCTGTATTTTTCTTGTCTAAATTCTATGCTGAGTCACCACATGATGAGTTCCTAACAGTTCTCAGTTGTTAACGCATGATTTTTGTGTCGGTGGATTCTCTGCGCGTGAGCACAACTGTTCTGACCAGTACATTGGACATACAGTTGCCTTCTGCGATAGTTTACATCATCTTCTAACTAAACAAGAGGCATAATATTTTTATACAAAAAACATGCTTTAGTTCTCGCCGGAGTCTATTCAACACAACAGAGACAAGGACGATACTGTCGACCAGCTAGCACTGACGCGTTTATGTATGTTCAGGTTTTTTATCGCCTCTGAACGTCAACGCACGTATCTCGAGTTAAGGGGGATCACTGATAAGAATCTTGTTTGAGAACAACAAAAGTTTATGCTTTTAAATCCTGGCTATATCATCGAAGACGTTTGGCGTTGCGAGCCATCTTATCTAACGATCGGGGTTTTGAGGCTGGAATGTAATAATCTGACTGTTGATGAAAATTATGTGCTTAAATCTACCGAACGTCTTCTCGATGAGGTCAGAAAGTGGAGCCTGGAGTGTAATTAGTTAATCCTACTCCTTACAGACAGTTGAACTTCAGGGGTTTTGTGCAGTAATGTGTTATCAAATTTAAACTGTGCGTTTCTATTCGATTCCTGTCATCACGGATGTGAGATGATGAACAGACCGAATTATTTCTCGGTGACAGCCTTATTACAGTATGCGGGAATTCGGGAGGTAAGTCAGAATGTTAAAGGTTTAAATTTGTCAGAAGAAAAGTGAGTGTACAACAGTTTCTCCACTATACTGATCACTGTGGATTAATAGGTATTCATTGAACAAAGTGTTGACCACGTGCGGACAAAGCATTCCTGATGTACGATTTTAACGTAAGCTTTTGTTTAACGCATTGAATATTGTTAATCGCTGTCAATCGAATAAAAAAAACCGGTAACGGTAGCCTTGGAAGTCCTCTGTTTCCTGATGTCCCTTTTACTGTACACTGGTAGGTTTGACATTCGTTACAAAGTGGGGGGATATCGTTCTAAAGTCCTATCTACTCCAACATATCTTGTAATATCCACTGGTTTACTGCGTCTTGTTATTTTTCTCTTTGTTCAAACTCAATGACAATTGTGGGCTCCGGGCTCAAGTTAAGATGAGTCAGTTGCATGGTAATTCCTAGAAGAAGCCTTCAACAGTCAATGCGCTCGTACATACATCCATCTGCTTGCAAGCGATGAATGAGCTGGTCAGTTTACGCAGAATTACCTCTTCGAAGGCCTCCGTTTCTGTCGCATACCGTGAAACGTCCAGCCACTAAGTTCTCTCTTGTTTACTCGGTTCAACTGAATTCCAGTGGATTCCGCTTTCGCAATTTTTTTAAGTCAGAATTTTTTTAAAAGCAGACTGATGTCGGCAGTTTCCGCTGGGCAAATGCAGAAGACTGAAGTTTGTTGACTGGACTGATCGATATTCCTTTCATTTAAAGTAAACGATGATTCTTGAGACGCCAGTGCAAAAGCATAATACCGAATTGAAACATTGAGTCTCCAACATAAGTCGCATTGGTGGAACGAGAACGCGCAGATCGTACTTTCTAAATAATCTGAGAACAGTCCAGTGTCAATTACAAGCAAACTAAATTCGATCTGGCCACTACACCTCATTTACTCGCGTAATGTTTGGCAGGGAAATTTACAGGTTGTTGACACGTTGTAAGCTTTGCACCAATTGACCACATCGCCTGGTGAACTGTCTTCTGACCTCACTGTTCAGAATACTAATTTTGTACGTTTTGAGTCGGCGAACGCATGTAAAATTGTACTAAATCTGGAGCGAACCGGTTTCAAGTTGAGGACAATTGAACATTGCAGTTAATTCTGTTCATTTCTGTCGATTGGTATTTGGTCACTGAGTGGCAATGTACACAACTATGCTGCCGCACATGTAAACGTTCTGATTTTCAGAGCTAATTTTAGGCGTCTATAGGGTACCTGTTTGGAACAAAATTACACGGTTCAGAAACCAGACAACACAACTGAGAAATAACGTACATGGCTTCCGAAAATATGACGTGGTTTAGAACTTATACGAGAAAAACTTGGACTTTAGGACGACACATTTTATGAAGGATGTGAGAACCTTTGGTAACCCTCACCGATTCAAGTAATCTGGGAAGTAAAGCAATGTCAACTTCGACTGAGTTTGTTTTATGCTTCAAGTGCATTAAGGAACGGTGACCACAGATGATCATACTCAATAGACTATTCCATGTATGGCGATTTTTCCTATCTGGTGATCTATGCCTGAGATTGGCTTCATTTAATACTTGTTAAGTGTTCCGCAAAATTTTACTACGCCGTGAACACTGAACAGTTCTGTTCATTTTTATCACGCTGTCACTTATGATCAGCGTTCTAGCATAATATACAAAGTACTGAGATTCGTAAGCAGACTTACGTTTCAGTCAATTTGCCATTGAGGCCGAATAATCGTTTAATTAAGAGTCAGACTTACCAAAACTGATCTAATTCCGATCCGAATATGAGAGCTTTTCAGTCCTACGTTAGACTGACGATGACCGATGCAACCGACGTGACATGGATACCCTGGCGGTGCCTTATCTTACCGCGCTACGCCTTGTCACGTTCTGTCCCGTGGTCCACTTGGCAACAGCTAACGTAAGTGCACGATCAATAATCCCAAATGGGCATGCAAGTTTGGGCCTATATCTCGGCACGTACGTACGCACGTAAGCTTGGGTGAACAGACAGCGGATGTTCGAACGCCACGCAAAACACTCAGCCCCGCCTTAACCCGGAGGCGATCCAGACGGGGCAAGTATAGCCCATGATGGTAATCGGGGCCAGGACACAACTGCAGTGGCTAACTTAGGATGCCAACTAGGACGAGGTCAGCCAGTCTGGACCCGAAATACTGTGCGTGTACGTGCATCTGTTTGTGTGGTTTTGGTGAAACACTGCGATTGCTTTCGCCTGTCGGCAGATTTTGCGAATCCTGACAGCAGTGGCGCAGCACGCACACGCACAAAAAGATGGCCAATCCGGCATGTGCGCACACACCTCTTTGCTGACCAATCCTTGAAGGCTTACACTGTGGTGGCATCATGTCGTATCGTACGTTCGCAAAACAATCACAGTGCATCCAGTCTCTTTTTTCACCGACCAGAACTGTGAGAACTTGCTCGCACAAACACCAACAGATTGCTTGTAATGTACTGTAGCTACCAGTTCTAGCACTTTCGATGCGCATAGTTAGAACTACCGGGTCAGCCGCTGCTTGGAGTTAATGACCTCATTGCCACCTCATTGTGTGTGCGTGTGTGGTTCAAAATCGCCAAAGACAGATCAGGCTGTGTAAAACGAAACAGCAAACGTTAACAAGGTAACAACAGGAACACACGTACACAACGAAAACATTTCTTGATTTCTTATAAAGTACGAATGTCTGGAAGTTGTGCGGTTCGTGCTGGCTGTAGTGAACAGGCCACACGATTAGTTCGTTAAGTTAGCTCACAACTGCTAGCAAAATCCTACCGGTAGCGCCTGCGAATTAACCGCCATTTGCATTCGGTAACTATGGTGATGACTCACCTTAAACACTGGTCGATAGTCAAGTGAAACACAGAGTATGGCAACATTATTTTGTTCGTCCTCAAGTCAAAAACGTTTGGAATGTTATTCACCCGGTTTTCTGTATCGATCGGCCTAGATTGGAGACATGAATAGTGATGTTGTGGTCCACGATACCCTTAGTAATCAAATGCTTGTAGCAGTACTACTAGGCTTCCAGTGGCTGAAAATAGTATGGACAACAATTATATCACATCAGTTGGAACTATTCAAACCATCTTCAAAGATTCTCACATTCTGAAGTTGACCGCATTAAGCAGAATCAAGGAATGGAATATACTGCTCTTATTAGTCTACCGACTAGGATTCGGTGCATAAGTGCTGTGATGTTAAATATTAAGATTGTTGCTTGTCGATCTTGAAAGCGCGCTCTTTCTTAAGTAGCCAGAAATCTCTGGCCTATTACACCTACATAACATATATCTAACATATATTTTACCATACTATCTGTATATATTTATATTATATAAATTTGGAAGGAGTATTTGGCCTGATGATTTCTTAATCATTGGACACGCTAAAACTGTTCAGTCCTGTTGTCTTATAGACAAACTGACTTCTCTATTGTGCTGTGGCCTCTCTTCAAAAACACCCAAAATGTTCACGTAAAGAGTACCGGATTATTAGTCACGTTTGCCTGGTTTTTGTTTGGGACGTCATATGGACAGGGTGTACTGAAAGTGAGCTTACCGGTTACGTCATTGTTCATTTCGTTTGTGACCATTACTTTGCGGGATTTTTGAGGAGGTCCTAGTTTTGCAGTTGCCAGACCTCGAAGGCCGGCGTGAGCTTTGCGCAATCTGGAGAGAAGACCACGACCCGAATCAGTCGAACTGCTGTCCACGGAATATTCGGAACCAGTGACCGGAAAGACTGCAGAACCAAATGAATCTGTTTCAGAATCCCAGTGCTGTACCCTTCGACGACCGCTGATTAGTTCAGCAAATCGTTGTCGCATACTACGTTTCCGTTTGTGTCCACTTTGTGGGACTTGGGCACTGGACGGTGGAGGCATCAGTTGGCCTCCGTCAAATGCTTCTGTTGAAGTGGGCATCGTGACTGATATGAAATAAATTTGAACATACGTATACATAAGAAGCCGTCAATCCACTGATTACGCAGATCGTCAACGTTTTCAGTAGACTGAACATATGAAGGTGTATTATATTTGGCTGAACGTCCGATTATTTTTGAGCACATATTCACATGTATTGGTTTTTTACTCTACCGGTTCCGTCAGTCGAGTTACTCACATGAACATGAAACACTTATATAATCAAGCACAGTGATAAACAAGTATTGACCATTTACCCACATGGAAAAATGACAGCCACTAATTATAGGATCGTTCACGTTAATCACTTTCTTACAGATATTTTGAGACACTTTGTTTGTTGAGATCAAAAGTATGATTTGATCGATCTTACACTGTTCACTTAGAGATGAGAACCACGAAACAGCATATAATGATTATTGCCAAAAATTGCCACCGTAGCCAGGGCAGACAAAAAACTAGTTGTTGACTAAGTCATGTTTAAAATACGTGATATGAACATCAAACAACTCGGTTAACTTAAATAATGATTGGATTGTTTATTTCGACATCTGAGAACTACCCACACGTAAGCTATTAACAGACAAAGAGTAACATCTAATTATGCTCTTGCAAACTCTCTTGAACAGTCGAGATCAAGTCAGTGACCTTCAGTTGAAGTCCCAAAGTTACCCACTGGAACAGTTGGAGTTGACCGTTAAGTATATTATACAACCTCGTAATTGGTGTACCATCATCTCCTATTGAAAAAATACATATGAGTGCCAGATTGCTGCATTCTATCATATAAAAATGGACAATTTAACTTGTTTTTTTTTTCAGGCGGTCAGATGAATTCGAGGTTGGTTTGAAAACTTGGAACTCTGTGACCTATTGGATAATGTCAGAATTCCAATAACCAACGGAATTACTAATATGTAGCTCTTCCGCCGTCTGACATTGTGTTGTCCAATCTTTCTTCTGTCCATCGCCCCTTTCTCCCGCTTCCCGTCGTATTCACCATCTGTCTATGTGTATAATAAGACTTTTGGAAGGTGTATCAAAATGTCGGCCATTTTGTGCACGTTGAAGCCTACTTAATCGGATTGTCGGTTACCAACCACATCCTGCACCACCGTCATAATCCTAGTTGAAATTGATTAACTGGCCAACCAGTCATCAATATAAATGCATCAGCAAATGGTTGTTGCCAATGATCGAACTGGATAACGACCAGCGAGCTGTTGGATATGTAGACTGGCAAGATCCACAGCATGAATCTCAAGGGCATTCAGTGCATAGAAAAATCATTTAATCGGCCATAGGAAGGGTGGTAAAGCGTGGAACAACACAGGAACACTCGTGGGGGAGCATCCAACCAGTGAGGACAACAGACTAAAGACTACAATAGGAAGTCAAGTTGCCACTAAACGGAAGCTGTACACACTACGGATGTTTTCAGCTTCTGTACAGACTGACAACACTTGGAAAACATGCTGCACTATCTTTGAAACTTGGCGTTCCAGTCGATTCAACCTGTGCGTCCCGCTAGCCTCCACGAACCAATAAGAATTAGTCACGGTCTACAGCGAGCCGTCAGAGAGTAGTTGGCGACGGCTAAGCTGCTAGTTTCCTTCATTCAAATCCAATCCACTAGATGGTGCTGGCTATAGCCATCAACCACTGACTTCTGTCCAAATGTGCCAACAGAGCAACTTGTTCTCTGGGGGACAGCAAAACTTCATTTTCACTGAGTGAATCCAATAGTCAAAGCCATTCTGTCTCTCATAAGTTAGGGGCCACCACTCCCTTGCTATCATTATGCGGCCAATCAATTAAAAGACTCCGTACTGGTTGAATTTAATTGAGTCAGACCATATGGTCATTAGAGGTAGAAAATCACTCAAAATTGGTGGCAGATTTCACATTCGCATAATATTTCATTCAGCCCCTTTCGAAGTTAAGCAGGATACTCGAGTTCCGATCTTGTCAGAGCTCTCATTAGTACATTAGTATGTCGCAAACGAAAGCAGCTGGGCCATTGCATATGGTAATGCGGTCGTGAATAATGTGAGGCTGGTGGTACAGTGATCAACACAGTTGCATTGTTAAGCCTCACCAATAAATAGAAACTCGACTGTGGGAGAGTTATGCAATACTGATGAACCGTAACAACGGCGAAAAGTGTGCGTTATTTTTTTTTTCTGAACGAGCTATTTGAAAAGTTTGTGGCGTTCTGAAGGCTGAAGTCAGTTATGGGTGATGTTCAACTTGTGTGAACGAAAATACCTAGCAATTTGTAGTTACTGTTTCGAGTTTGTGGGGACGAAGAGGTCTGCTCACGTCTTGTTTACTGTTTGATACTTTGAGGAGATTCATCATAACGACCAGCCTGTATATACTGTAGATACTGACGAATCAGGATTTCTTGGTATCGAATTCAAATTCGTGAATGATTGCACGAGCTACTCGGCGTTTTAAGGCGCAGAGTACTTCATACATTATCTTTTTAGTAGTACAATGCATACCTTCAAGATCGACATGAAACCGACTCTGACCATAACCTTCGCTTAAGATATCGTCAGTAATAGAGCGTGTGGCTGCTGTTTCATTACGACACTAAACAACTTCAGCACCTATCTTGTCAACGCACTAGGTGCGTGTGTGTGTGTGTGTGTGCAATATAAATCCGCGGTTATTGGCGGTCTTAGCCTAACGGAAAAAGCTCTGTTTTCGTATGCATTACTTGTTAATTACATGCAGTCTCACAGAACTTTCATGTGCAAAGCCGCAGGCGGTAGCTATTGTTTCGGCGTTCCAGTCTGAGACTGGGATGACTATCGCGCGAAAGTTAAAACGGCGTATGAAAACACAACATTAAAAGTACTAACCCTGGTAGTTTGGTACAATTGACTTGTGTGTTGTGTCTTTGACATTGGTAAAGGTCGTACGTAGGCCCTTCCTTTGCACGAATTCTGAGTTCTGACTCGTGCTGCTTTTAGTCAGGATGGCGTTAGACTGACTGCAGTTAGTAGGTGTCATATCCACGTTCGCAGTACCATAGGGTAACAAGTCATAAACATGGGGTTTTGGCTCAACCGCAGGGACTGGGGAGAGAGGACTTGAATGCCGATTGAACAAGCTTAATGGATAATGACTGTTGCAGATCGAACTATTCCTATCTCGATCTTCAAATGAACGAAAGCAAACGGTACGTATTTTATGCCCGGAAATCTGCTTTGGAATACTCTCCAGAGAATCGTGTAATCGAACTGCCTCGTCAGTGCTTATGGTGCCGTTCAGCTGTTGAAGTGAACAGTTAAAAGTTCCCGAAGTAATCGACTGCTTGCCAAACGGATCGGAGAGACTGATCTGCTCCACGCGGGTGTCCGAAGGAACTGTAATGAGAGGAAAATCAGTCCGTAAATTTATTCTCTTCGAGGTGGCTATTAAATGATTATTGATAAGCGCTGATGACCTGGAAGTGAAAATCTACATTGTGCCGGTGGATGTTGACGAAAACTGGTTAAGAAGTGATGAACATGAAGTATGGTTTTAAATCGAACCTTATAAATGCTTATCAGTGTTCAAACCACATTTTACAATCGAATGCTTTTTGAGGACCGAATATTCTTTTGTATTGAGGACGTAAATAATTTTCTCCGGGCACAAGAAGACATAGTTCAACTCATTTTTCCAAATCACTTCACGTCTTACAGTACAATCGTGGTCATGACATAACACAAGTATTGGGTTAGATTTGTGTTCCTTATTGAAGTAGTTGGTTAATTAGGTTGTCAAGACAACCGATCTGAGTGAATCGACATTTTTCTTTTATAGGTTCACTTGAGTACGGCTTTGTGTTTAATTGATGTCGTTTAAAACAATACATCTTTAGTGGAACGGTGGACCTCGTACAGAAGTTACGTTGTCAGGAGCTACTCAATTCTGGTCTATCCTCTGAACATGTAAATCCGATACTATCAGAATCCTCAATTGCAACAACCTTCATGACTGGTTGGCTAATCGGTCAATTCATTGTTTACTTTGTTGTGTCGTTCATGTTCTCCTGCTCTCTAATGCTAAATGTGTTGCGTCTAAAATTTTCCAGTTATTAATCGTACATGTGAATTCATGAGTGTACTCTTCCGCATCGTTCACCAGTGCGAATTCTTCACTCTGAAACAGTCGGCGTAAAACCGAACGACCAAGGAAGTCCCGACGCAACCGGTTCAAGCTCTCGAACGATAGGAAAACGTTTGGGTTAACTTGGCCTCCAAAACAAGTTATCGTACTGAATGCAAATCACACAACTTCTAGAGTATGTCCGTTTTACTCTGAATGTGAATAGCTACTAATTCATCGAATAAGTCCTACTCACGTCATATGCTATTTAGGAGCGAACTGTCTGCCTTTCGTGAAAATTCACGTACAGATGTATAACATTACAGACAGGGTAGGGGCGTGTACTACTCACTGGGAAACTAAACGTGGTTGGTGGTGTGAGTACACGAAGAGAGATTTTGTCGTGTTGAATATGGAACACTGTCAATCCGGCCACAGGAAATAAAATGTCTTTATCTAGTACCGGTGATCGTTTCTGATGATCAGTGCTACATGTTCGACAGGGATGTATTGACTGGTCGACGGACGACCTGAGTGCAAATTACCATTCTATCAATTCCAGAGATTCATTCTGTTCGGTCTTTCGATTTCGTGCTGCTTGATGAAAATTGGTCGATAATTGCTTGTCAGAAAACCCAGTGGCTATACCAATCGGATGCTCGCTCTCCTTCAATGTGTGCACTAAAACGTTTCCATCAGAATTTGGAATTTCCTGTTGTTCCGTTGCTATCCCGATTGAACGGAATTTGCACTCGCAGTGATTAATTCGGCCCACTCTCATACCTTGTACAAACCACTTGCCAATGGCCAAGCTATTAGGTTTCATAATTTTCTTCTATTGCCAGTTATGACCCAGTAACTTTGTATCCTTTGCACGTGATCAACAAATACACATGTGCTCTATTTCGCCCCATGGTAAAGCATATGAAACAAGCTTAATTGTTACTTTTCTGTTGCGAACGGTTTTTAGTATGTTAAACACCGATGGTTTTATAACTAGGCAATCTACTTATGACTACGCATGTCGAACTTTTGACATTTTCCGTTGTACAGATTACGTGTATGGGTAATTTGACCGGCCATCTTAGTATGTGCATATAACTCCAGGTGTTCACAATTTTGCCTAATTGATTTATTGAATTACACAGCTTTCATCTATGTCGGCATTCAATACTGAAAATTTGTGTCAAACTGTGTTCACACGCTTGCATGCCATCACCCTCGATATGATTAAACGTTCACTCAGAGCAAAGCAGAAACGACAGAAACTGTATTTTTGTGTGTGCAGATATCTGAGTGATGGACATGATATGTATATGAATTACTAGTGAGGATCGTAACTGTTTCAATGCACCTTCAAAATATACGGATCGATGCAGAACAGCAAAATGTCTATTTGTCTAACAACCCACTAGCAACCCTGTTACAAACGTGGTTGTTTTGTTTGTTATGAAAGTGACGTCTGCGTTGGAGTTAAACTAAAGCACTGTGAACGGACGCATGCACACTCAGACTTTTTAGTCATTAATGGGGAGTTACTGGTAAATAGACTGAGAATAGCATAACGTTGCGAGCAAGTTGTAGTACTCCACGATGTGGCTGAAACACAGAGCATTACAAATTGCTCGTAACGTTGTGTTATTCTCAGTCAATTTATCAATAACATCCTAACCACAACGCCCAAAATGTTTGACTTCATTCGTACTATATTTCGTGCGGATAGCTTACAGGTGATTAATAATGAGAAGTTACTTTGCAAATCGCAATTGGTGAAAATGCCCTGCGGAAAATTACCAAACCACCTGTTTGTTACACTTTCGCAAAGAGTGAATTTATTGGTTGGAAAAGAGGGGAACGAGCGAGATACACGTTGCAAACGCTCCACGCGTCATGACGTAACTGCATGGCTGCTGCCTTAACACACAGTGCGGGATAATTTTTGTGACAAAGGGATGTAACGAATTATTTTAAACATCAGGAATGCTGACAAAGCCGAGCGTCTGGCGAAACACCAGAGTGGGATTATGACCAAGGGAAGTGACCAAAACTGGAAGTTCTCAAACAGTTACTCGATTTAGAAGCTGACAGAATGATCTAACGTTTAATGGATTAGAATCAATGAGAATATTTTCCACCCCTCCACGTACACAAGAGGGAGCATTTACTCATCATTATTTTATCAGAAAAAGCTGAACAGCACTCACACATAACGATATTTTTTTATTCGCAGAAACGTTCCAACCAGCCCCTTTTTAAGAAAACCATGTTTCATCGTCGTTAAATCTAATCGGGTGAGCATATTCTTCCTGGAATTTCATTTGAACTGTGACCTACTGCCTCATTAAAGAATGATTGATCAAGTGGCAGTTGGATTCGCACTAGTCATGACAAGATCTCTGTCTGGATGTTCAGTCATTTATACATGTAGGCAGTGCTGAGGTTGTTTGATTATTAGCAGGAAAGATACAACAACTGACCTGGTAGCTCCAGTCGATGACCTCAATGTAAGAACTGTTTCACAAACAGAGGTCATAATAATCACTCTGTTGACCATAACACTAGCTGATAGCTTTCAGACTCAGCAATTAATTCTGATGATCCAGTTTATAGGGTTGCCCTCTGCTGGTTCTTATGAAAACGAAAACTTATTACCAAGCCAGTATCGTATTTGTCTGCCATCTCATATGTGTGGTAATTAGGTGGGAAACACCTAATGTTACTGGATGACTTGTGCAGTTATTGACATGCGCGTTCTACCTGCACCCAGAATAGAGGTGCGTAGCATCATTATATGCTAACTCACTCAAAAAACCAGATAACTTCTGTGCAAGACGTTCAGAGGTGTGTTGTTATCAGCTAGAGACTGTGTGGGATGATGAGTGATAGCCTCCTGATGTTTATTCCATTGAAAACACATTCGGTTAGCTACACCAAACCTCTAGTACATTGCTGCTGGTACATTCTTACACCTTGGATCATCGCCATACTCCTGTCTTTTCTAAAAAATAAAGTCACCCAATGTCACCCAAGTCAGTCATGTTTTTCTGATATCACCGGATGGTCCACTTGTGTTCGTTCAATTAAACACCCATGAAGTATCTTCCTCTCCAGCTGAAAATACGTTTGGAACCATCAGGTCACAAAGTCACCGAGATTAAAGTGGAAAAATGAACAACTTCGCAGTTTCGATAAGTTAGTTATTTTTGGTTCGAATATCTTGAACAGACCATGTCCGTGATTTTCAGATTTCTGTTTTAAAAGTTTGTCTGCACCAGGGCTAATAGGAAATGAATTTTAAAAGTAGTTAGTAATTTATTCCATTTTATTTTCTGCAGAATTTGAGCGACTGAACCAACTATACATTTTCCAGAAGTTTCTTCGACTAATCCACACAAGGAATTACCTTCAATGAGATTTTGACATGTCTGAAGTCAGCTGTCATATAATTCCATTTCCATCCTGTCACTCGCAAACTTAGAAACATGCGTCAACAAGTGAACTTAGATCATAGTGTTCTCGTTGATGGTGGAGCCATCTACAATTCAGTAGATTATTCACTCAAGCCTGGTCACCTCAGTCGAGTCTGTAGAGACCTGAACAGTCTGGGCTTCACGTGTGTACTAGTGTGCCGCATGACGGCAATTACCTCGCATTTTGCATGCACAACACGCAACTAATTTACAAGCATGTTCATTTGTGCACAAATTAGGTTGATAGTTAATCACTGCACCTGTTCTCATTGTGGTTTTCAATGAGTCCAAGCCTTCCATGATTGACAACGTTCTTCTCACAGAACGTGAGGAATGGCTAGTTCGTTCTGTCGGTAACAATTTACTCCGGATGGAGAAGAGTCTTCAGTCCAGAACAAGCTTCTGTTTGAGAGGGGGAACTTTACCAATAAAACAAAGTACCGACTGCCTGCAGACTATTCTGAAACTGTGAATGTTCAGTCGGTCTCGGACATGTTTCATCTGCCATCCTTATCGGTTGAGGGCTTGATGCTGTGTTGTGTTGACTTCGTTTGTACTTGTGTGATTGTCACCGCTGTGTTGTCAAAAATCGTACAACAGTGAGTTGGTAAGCAAAATCTGTTATCCGTTTAGACCTTCGAAAATGATTTAATGGATTTATTTCCATACATAATCTGCTCCTTTGAGGGGCACAAGTCAAAACTGTGAGATGATAGGAGTGCATGCGTCTTCATTGACCACTTAGTGCCATATCTGATGAGCAAAACAAAACAGTCATAGAATTAACGGGAAACTTGAAATTCAATTGCTATAATCGAAATTACTCATAGTCTTGATTGGCCGATTTCCACTAGAAGCTTTTGTTGTTTACATGAGTTAGATCTCTGTTGAGTGATCAGTAAGTGTTAGAATGACTGCAAAGTATTTAAGTCTTGAGGACTAGATAAAACCGTGAAACACAGTTAGCAGACCAATATGGCCGTTTTCGTCTGAATGACCGAAGACCAACGACCAATGTCACTGGCCGCGAACAAAAGCTTGTGTCAACTGCTACTTAATTATTAACTTAACATTTGGATATTTGTTTACCAAGTCAGTATTTGGATTCCTGTAAGTTTTTCCACTCTGAAAAGTAATTTTACCTGGGGCATTCTTCAGGAAACAACCTGTACATATACGGTAGTGCACGTACTGTTGTTCGAGCTGCCATCGGTCTCCATAACAGTAATCCGAATGACAGGCGCAAAACTTCTGGGTTTAAGGGTCTGAATTATAGGGGCCTCATTTTGGTCGGTTTTGATTACCTTGGGTCAAACTCATCCTTTCCGTTTTGTCCTGCCATCATGCTTGCTGCGTATGTCTACACATGGGATATACGTGTGATGTAAACGCGCACAATCCACACTATATGTCAACTGTCCCTAGTAAAGTAAACAGAATGTTTAAACGGCCATCATTTTGCAACGAAGTATGACATGTTGTCCTGCTAGCCGTATTGTCTGATAACCAACACCATCAAACACAATTATGGATAACACTGCGCCTGCTAGTTAGCTATGCTATCGTATTGTATCTGGTACACACACTTGTTGAATGGAAACTACAGCACAACCGCTCATGTGCTTCCGGTCAACTTATTACCACTAACTACAATAGTTTTCTTATCAAACGTCAACCCTACTCAAAGAAACACTGTACTTTTATGAGTTCTGGCTCATCTCAATTTCTAGTCACCTTTTTAATTCTGTCAACTTCAAGAGGATTTCTCAAATGATATCCATTGTGAATGTTTTACACCTACCGCATTCAAGACCCACTCAGCGTGGACATTGTTTTTAGTAAATCTATCGATGAAGTACGTAGGGATTTCCAAATCTCGCTCTGAGTGACCGTTAGTTTGCTTACGTGATCTGCTCTGCTGACACCGATATTCGAATTCCGATAAGATATCTTAGCCACCAAATCACCACAGAACGAGATATACATAGCCAATCTTTTAACAGCAACTAATAATGTTGATTCATAGCGACACGTGTTTCCTGAAAACATTTCGAACTAAGAAGACAGCGCTGTCGACACTTTTGAGTAAACAATTTTACAACGTCGACACTATATTAGTCTCGAATTACTCTGGTTTTGATTGAGAATATGCGAACTTATCGTGAAAATTATTCAGATCGGCTTATACGTTGTTCGTTAACTGGAATCACGTGACCTCTGAAAGCAATACACAATTTTCCGTATAAAAATTGTTTCACTACAAAGTACTTTAAGAGGTCAAGATTACGCAGTCAATGGTGATGGTCATCAATCACTCAATAGTAATGTGCGACCAGTGCTGTTCACAATATAGTACGTTCTAAACATGCGTGGACATAACCTTATAAGCTTCGAAAGTACACTTCAGAGCCAATTTCGCTGTTTTAACCGGATTGCTAAACTGAAGATTGTGGTAAACCACGGGCCCCTATGTCACTGAACACACATTCTTCATGTGGTATCGTTTGAAAAAATTACTTGAAATGCGGTTTGCCAATACCAAACCTCTGAGAAAAAACATACATTTTGAATTGATATTTGTTGTTCGATTTGTGCAGTGCAATTCCAAACGAACAGTGGACGGGAAGGCTGTAGGCGAAACAAAAGAAACCTTAGTTTAAACTTGATTCCAAAACAATTACAAGAGGATAGAAAAGCCTAGTAGTGTACGCAGCTTATGAATAGTTCGATTTAGACTACAGAGTTCACGTTCACCATTCAAACAGGTGCTCAATTCTGCAGCCAAACACAAACCGATAAAATACGGTTATTAGTGGACTGACTGTGGAAGTTAGCGGTGGAAAGAATACCGGTTTTGTTTTTTCCTGATTCTTTTGCCAAGTGTAAAACCTACCAGTTTCCTTATTTGTCAACTTAAGTTGCGGAATGAAAGGCTCCTGGCATTGTGCCAACAATTCACGGTAATCATATGAGACCGTTTGCCATTCAGGTCAAATATCAGTCTGATATGCAAACATTCCTTTGGCGATACAGTATCGTAAAGATGAACACACCGTCTATGTTCACTTAGCTTGTTATCGAACTTACCGGTTGTACCAGTAGGTCTCAGTAAGTCATTGTGAAAAGGATTACAATTACGTAGAAATTTCAGTGCGGGTATTACGGCTGTTTACCAAGCTGGTAAACTGAAGTTAGTTTATCCCCATCAATCGTCCGAAAGCTTGACCAATCAGTTGATCACTGTGACCTTGGTAATCCATGTGTGAAGTTCACTGTGTTAGGAGCAAGTTGACGTTGTCACACCAGTTGCGGCAACCAGTATACCTTCTAGTTTTCTCTGAATTCTTCTGATAGTGTCAGTTAATTGGTCTGTCCAATGTCGCAGAACACTGAATGTCTCTTCAAATCACGCGTCCGTGGCTAGTTGAATACAATTTACTTCTTAACTTGGAAGTACTTCGAACTGAACATCATCCATACATGAAGGCAGCCTTCTCATTCAGATGGGCCTTTCGTGTAATCCAGTTCGGAAACAACCATCAGGTTTGAAGTTCACGCTTACTGGAGCTCATCAGCAGTGCATATTCTCGTCCGAGCCGCAGTTTCATTCGAACGCTCCTGCCGATAAGACTGGCTTGTTTACCACAACGCTAGTAATACTTCAACAGACATGGTCGAATGATTATGTCCTGAAAGCTTAACCAAAACCTTGCGTGTACAGCTTAAGTATAGCTGTCCGGATTGAACTAATTCAAAGCTCACAAATTCAGTTCGTGATTCAAACCATATTCAGTTAGTTCAGTAGAAAACAGTAGCTTCAACCTAACTGTGAAATCCTGACTACCGAGTTATCTCTTGGAGTGAACAGAGCGATTTGGTTCATTCTTCTTTGGAAATGATCTGGTACGTTGGAAACTGTTTATACAACGTTGTAGTTGAACATTTGGATGTAATAATTCGGTTGTGCTTGTTGCGTTATGGTTAACATGCTAGTCTCACAAACAAGAGGGTCCTACTGGAACTCCGGCTTGGACTAGGATACACACTATTAATGAGCTACAACATGAGCGAAACTCGCATCTAATGGTTGCTTTCGAAGTGGTTTGATCGGAAAGCTTATTCGAATCTGAATTCTGTGATCACATGTAGATAGTGTTAAATTTGAATTAATTTAACTTCCTGAACTGCTGCTCGTAAATTTTGAGTAAGCCAAAGATCGCCATAAACGCATACAGCATTCTGATATTTTCCGAGCTTCACTTGGTTGCAATAATCTCGCACTAATTTGCGATTACAAAGTGGATGTCATACAATGAGCTATGGCGGATTCTTTAAAGTAATTGTGACAAATACTACTGGTAAGTATTGTGGAAAATACGATATCTTGGAAGCAACCCGATTGAGAAAAATTTGGATTTCAACCAGGTTCGAATCATCGGCGGAAGAAGCATATCTACATATTCCTGATTTCTTTATTGCATAAAGGTCTATTTTGAATGAACAAAGTACAACCTGTTATAATTCAGTATTTTCAGATGCATCTCAATTTATCCTTCTTAGATAATCACGGCAAAACTTAAAAATCTGGGATGTATGTAGTCATTCTGAGAACAATCTTGTGGGTTGGTAAAAACGAACGGAAAATGGGGTTCTGTAGAAAAGTGGGAAGATGTACTTTATGGTGGAGAACCAACCTGACCTTGTCACATTAGAATAAAGCAACAGAATTAAAGTACGAACTTTATAATTTAAACCAAGAACCTACAAAATTTCAAATGCGGATACCAATCAGTAGCTTCAACCGACCGAGTGAGCAAGCCTACGAGAGTTAAAGCAGGCGGCAACAATGATTGGTTGGTCGAAATTTCCTCTTGTTTTGTGTTTATTAATTCATATGTTGCTGTGGAGCATATTATGTCGGTTGCACACCCAAGCGCCTTTCTCAGAAAGTACGTGTATACCACTCCACACGACTAACTGAAGGCGAGGTGAAGACCGCTCCGAATGCAATCTTGGTGTACCTCGTTAACTGAGGGCACCAAGTCTCACTGGAAGTGACTTTCTGGTCCATTTACCGTCTGCCCAATCGTCAGTCCAGAGGAGCCGTATTTCGTATCTTGGTCATCACTGAAACAATCGGAATTCGGTGGTGCAATCCGCAATTGTGGACTCAGAAGAAATGTGTCCAGACCATACGGTTACTTTGGCCGCCGTTCCTTATTTCACACATCCAGGGTTCAATTTGGTCAGCTGACTGTAGTCCAGTTCACAACCGTTTGACGTAATTACGTGACCACTTGCTCCTGTGTCTGCCTATTTCACAACCATGATGGTAAACTATGTTATGTAATTGGCCCGCGAATGAATGACCGAAAACAGACCGTTCGCCAAACCATCTTCAACCTTTAATAGTGTTACGTCGAATCAGTGAAAATTTAGCATTTACAGAAATTGAATATCACTCACAACTGGCTACAGCTTTCGAATTCCAATAGGCTGGTTAGCACAGACCCACTCCGTCCGCGTGTGAATATGAATCAGTTGAGCACTTAGCCACGACCCATAATTACTCAATCAATTGAATCCCTATGATAAAACTTATTAGGGAATTCCGTTCAACTGGCTGCGCAATAGGCCAATCGCTGATCAGACATAAGCGTGAGGCGTGTTAAGTGAACTAACTCACATATATGAACTATGAAACTTTATCAACAGGAGACAAGATCGCGACCAGGTAGAATGAAGCTTAATTCTCTTTGAATGCTCACTTCCTTACAAATGTTTTGTCAGTTCAGAGAAATATCTGCAGTTGGATGATTATGAACCGGCTTGGGCGCCAAAAAAACATCTGGATAACACAAACTAGAATCTAACCCTTAGATAGAAATATCGGTCGCACATGGATTACTTTGAGGTCCGTCAAGATCCACCTTATCGTCCATTAATGCACTTTGTGGCGTCAGTCTGTCACTTAGCTGAACACGGAGGAAGATTTCATATACCGGTGTTTCTACTAGCAAACTGTTAGTAGCACCATAATTTTCGTAACAATTCCCTTGGGACGTGCCAATGCTTGGTAGGGCAGAAGGACGTCAGACAAGCAGTAAAGAAATGTTTTTTCCCAGGTTGCTTTGACATCTGTGGAGGTTTTTTACTTACCATCGCAAAGTTCGTCGAAATCATCATGTTGGAATGTTAATGGATCGAAGAAACCCTGACAGGAATGGAAATGAAGTCTGAAAGGAAAATGGAAAATAAGCCACCGATTCATCATTACCAGACGTAGCAACGTTATAAATTGTCATCCGGTTTTTAACCGTGATGTCTACTCAGCCCTAGGAGACATAAGGAGTTTCATCACACAAGATGATGAGGCAAGTGGATAGATGACTTCGTCCATTCGCCCGAAGACCGCACAGTTCAGTCACACCCTCTCACTCCACGGAAGTCAGCCAGAAAATCAGGCTTATACTGGAAACTTCAATAGTATAGAGTTCAGTCTTCACTCCCTTTAAAAGGATCGGTGTCATAGCCTTAGGTGCTATCATATTTCGAGGATGACAGTCGATAATTTCGATGGATTCGTAGTTAAATGAAATGTACCAATCTTCAAAGTGTACACGAACTTACGACTGAACACCTGCTTCAGTTGCTATATTCCTATGACCAGTCTCAGCGCCTCAGATATGCCCATTATGTTAAACAGAATAACACATACAGCCGAACATATATTTTAGGTAATTCATCTTCAGGCCGGCACGATTATAAAAGGAGTTAGTACAGCTGGATCGAGATATCGATCAGATTGATTACAGAGAAACTAGGTCACTGGTCAGTCAGTTGTTGGCCTGATTGGTCGATTACTTCATGCTTGTCCATTGGTTTGGTCGCGCAGGTTGGTCGTAAATCCGATGAATTTGTGGTCACGGTAGATAAAACGTCTGAACAAACCGCTTTTGGTGACATAATACCAGGTCAAGCAGCCTGATTCCGAAAGCCTCTGCAGTACAGTGTTCTAAGTCGGATAGCTTTTGATGGGTTAGTTGGCATGCGATACACCAGATGAACGAGAATAGCACTGTTGATCGATTGTGATTCCCCGTGTCCTAATCACCGTGGATGGTGTTCTCAGATTTGTTTCGAAAGCTGTCTTGACGTTTGATCAATATTACCTGCTCCACAGGAAAAAGTGAATGAGTTGATACACACAGCTGAGGTTTGAACTGTCAGTCTCTCTTCGTTATAAAATCTGGGGGATGTGGAGAATTGAATACTGAGTTCATCAGTGGCATAGGTCCTGCTGGTTTTATGGTTGAGCCTATTTGTCATCCATTTTGCTGCATTGTTACCTTTGAACGGCACTCGAATAAACACGAGTTTCTTCCTTACCTCATGCATTTCAAGTTTAGGTGATGCTCTGATCATTTTTTTGACAATAAATTGTTCTGGGTAGCCGTTATCGTGAATTATGTTCTTTATGAATTCGAGATCACTTTCCAGCGTATCCGCTGAACAAACTTTGTACGCTCTATCGCCCAGGTAGCTCATCAGGTCTCTCTTCTGTTTTAGGGGTACAAAAATATGAGAGTTTGTGTGCTGGCCTGCTCATATATTCTTATGATGAACCCTGCGTTGAACATTTCTGTCTATTCGTCGATGTGAACGAGCAGCTAGGAAAGATATCCTGTTTTCAGTCTCCTTTTCAAGTGTAAACTTAACTGACTGGTGGGCGGGATTGAATGTGTCGAGTACTGTGTAAATATTGGTAATCGAACTGGCTACGATAAATCTGTTGTCTACGTATCGGTGGTATTGAATGAAATGGTTGATGATGGATTGATGCACGGTGCGTCCAAGCTTTTCTATGAATTTATAGTGCTGGAGGGGTCCGAGTGGGGATCCCACTGCCACGCCATCTATCTGCCGGCAATTCACACCACTGAACATGTTGTGCATTGAAAGTGCTACGGAGTAGAACCTCATTCGATTTCAATGGTGGTAACCCAATATCGATCCCGCTCTCAGACACGTGGTCACAGAAAAAATTTAAAGTTTCTATCAAGGATACGTTTGTGACTAAAGACACTAAATCCATGAGCATGATTTCTGTGAAATCACGTTAACGTTCTGTATGCAACCAACAAATTCATATGTATCACGTAGAGTTAGCAGGACAATCGACTTTCGGAGAGGTTCCAGTAGTTTCACCAGCCACTTTGCTGTTCATTATATAAAATATTGAACGGACCGGCACACCAGGTTCGTGGACTTTCGATGGGCCATGGAGACGGGCTAAAATAGTTGCTAATAAGTCGCAGGGGTTATCAGCTTTTTTCTTTGGATGATCCAAGACACTTAGTGATCTGATGTTCGGCACACGGCTTTGTCTCTTTCGACGGCAACTCCACAAAGCTTGGTCTCGATGGTCACTCACTCACTTTCTCGATGTGATCGCTTATACTCAAGACGACGATTCCTGCTGCTTTACCTGGTTCGCTGAGGAAGATATCTGGATTTTGTTGAAGCGTCTTCAATGAGTCTATGTGCTCCTTAGTTGAAGGTCCTCTCTATCTCGATGTAGATTTACAGTTAACTGAGAGCAGGTAACAAGTGTCGTTCTAAGTAAGGTTAAGTCTGGCATTTAATCGAAAAGATTCTCAAATTGCACCTCAAATTCTAAATGTTCTCCCTTACGCCGCAGGCAACCAAGTTTAGAACCAAGGAGACCAGAGTGGTTAAGGCTCTCAACGAGTACCTGAAGTTCACCAGTCTTCTGGCACAGGCGAATGAATCGATCAAACACATCACCAACTGCGCTGATCGCAATGAATATTCGACGCCATTTTGGCAGGCCGTACGCATGAACCGTGTCAAAATGCAAGACATGGCACTGAAACTCTTCAGTCTAAATCAACGTGATACTCATCACGGACAAATTGTCGGATTTGAGCAAAATTTAGTGCGGCGACAATGAACAGTGGAAAATCTCACAGCTCAGGAACAAGAACTCTTCACTGCTTTGGTGAAGCGAGAGGGACTGAGACGGAACGGCTTCCATTATCGCGCAGTGTCTGCGCTTTTAGGCCTCAAACAGAGGTTCCAACTCAACCAGAAAGACACGTAAACAAATCTTCCAACTTACATCTTGACCGCTTCACAGTCGAGGCGCAACTACTCACTAGCTGACTGACCAGTGACCTAGTTTCTCTGTAATCAATCTGATAGATATCTCGATCTAACTCTACTAACTCCTTATATAATTGTGCAGGCCTGAAGATGAATTATCGGAAACATACGTTTGCCTGGATGTTTCATTTTCATATTCTTAAAATGCGTGCCCTAGAGACAATCATCAGAGACTTTGTTGTAAGTTGAACTGTTTGTATCAAACCCAGCAACAAAGACGTTCCCTGTAGGATCAATTGGGAACAAAATGTGTAGGCTATTAGGAGATGATTGAAAATCCATTTCTGGAATGCCTATTGAACGCTTAAATCGTACAAATATCGATGAATCAGTCAAAATGTCTGTTGTTCTTCATATGCGATAGTAGAACGTGGTGCACAAGGGGTGTGTGTTGATGCTGGTGGTTGAACTGTAGGAAAACCCTTGCAAATCATTTGCTTGAATATGTCGTTATTCCCGTAGGATTGGTTCATCTCGCTATTTGTCGGAGTTGACTGCGGAAAGAATATTTACGTAATGTGTCATTTGTGGTTTCTGACATTACACAAGACATTTACACAGTCATTGAAGCCGAGGATAAATCATCAGCTAATACAGTTCTTGTAATATTTACTTGGGGAAACTTATTCAACTTCAGAACACTCCAGGTAAAAACTCTGTATAAGTGTGAAGATTCGCTGGGGTCTACCATATGAAGGCAGGTAGCCAAACTGACGTACCGTCGAACTGATCATTAACTCTGAACTGGTATTCCACATACACTCACCTAAATAATCGCAGACGTCTTGAAGGATACGGCCGACAGTGGTAGGCAAGCATGACAATATCCCCTTGTAACCGTAGTCCAACATTTGATGCCTGCGGGTCTGCGTTATTTGAAAACACTATAAGAAAGTCACAAGAATTTGTGCTGTAAAAATCGCTGGAATGGAAAGATGACAGATAGGATTTGGTCATTTTCTCGGATTTATGCGCAGTTCAACATGTCTTCTACACGTGAGTAAGTGAATTTGTAAAACTCGCAATAAAAATGTTTATCATCAAACAGTAATTTGTTCAACTGATGTAAGCAGTGTTTCTGAACAAGTTGCCAAACTTTACTAGATTGTTTACTAAGAAGTGCTATCCGGTTTGTTCGAACCGTCACTCTGAACATTTGTTTACCTCGTTTGCTATATCATCGCCGAGGTTATAAGTCTATGCCAGGTTTCTGTTGCAGATAGATCATCAATCAGATGTCTATAGTTATTTCAACTTATTGAAACATGTGACGAAAAATTAATCAGAAACAAGATGTGTTTTATCTGGACACGCCAGTTTTGTAACTCTTGCAGCAGCAATCGACAGCGTCAATTTAGCCAGGTTGAAAATTACAGAAGAATATATTCATGAAGGAGAATTCAAGAAGGTGAACTAACCATATTGTTAATGAGCACGTGATTGTGATAAACTCCAACAGAATACCTAGATTAACGCTTCCTGCTTTACTCTGTGTTCAAGCAATCAAGGTTGTACCGCACCTATACTGAAAACACGGAGGAAATGATTGATCAAGTCAACTTCCCGCCATGTTAGTCGGAAGGTCAGCTGTTTTTGTGAACAAACATCTTCGTTAACTCATGTTTATGAGCAATCAAATATCTTTACACAGTTAAATGTTTTCAGGTTAATGTCAAACCTGCGATTAACCGTCAGCGTTGTTCAGACTTTATTCACAACAATCCACATCCACCTATCGGTAGTAGAATCCATTTTACCTGTAATGTGCTGGTAACCAGCAAAATGTTTTGTCCATGCTATATGCCCGCCAACCAGTGGTTTGATTATCAGCATCATGTACAAAGTAAACAACAAAGATGGTTTATTTGATAAATATTACTCGTGAGTAGTGCGGTAGACGTGATAACTTACAAGAGACCTGGACTTCGGCTAGATTTGAACGAGCGACCTAAACAGCTTGCTTAGATGTCTCAGGTAAAGTTTTGGGTTTCTGGCGTGGCCCCGTAGTTCAGCTGGTAGATCATTTACCGCCTCTGGGTACCCTATTTTTGCCGTTGTTTCGAATACACCCGAAGTCCAGATTTTAAGGAATTGGATCTCTTCCGCAGTAATTTGTTCCAGTTACACGCCATTCAAAAAATTTTTGCAACATAACTAAAGGAGAAACGTTTAAGGTTAAGAATGCCCATTCTGTGTAAAGCCGCACTAAAACCTATTTTGTACGTGGTGCATATTTTCGCAGAGCATGACGATTCGAGCTCACGGTCTTTGACATCTCATTTCATTGCACAATCGTTATGAAGCTTTCATACTGCAGTTTGTTGTTCACCATTTGTTTTCATTAAAGTTCTCATAACACAAATGTGATTGTAGTCTCAGTGAGTCTCCCGAATGTTTATTATGGCCTCCCACAATTCAGTAATAAGTGAGTTTTTACTGGTAGTCATTTCGGTGACTGTCTTCAAGCAGCTACGTCTGTATAATCTCGATTTACGCTCTCATTGTTCGAACCATGTATCTAGTCAAAACGAAAACAACTACTGTGCCAATTTGAAAGAATGTCATAGTTTTTCAGAAGCTGAAGTCTCGTAGATTGCAGATGATTAACTGTTGTAACTGTGAGACAAAATAAACATTTACCGTATACAAAACAAGATACGGATTAATTTGTATCACAAAAACTTGCTCATAGGATGTTTAAATCAGTGCTAGATAACTCACTGAATTTTGGTTGTGTACACGGGGCGGAGAGGGGAACCGGAGTAGAACTTCAGAAATAAACGAAGTTTGTTTTCTTCGAACACCGGCATGTTGTGCAAAAATAATTTATAAATGCCAAGAGTGGCGCGCAAAATGCTGAGGCAATTTTCCGGGGAGAATAAACGCATGTATCCGGAATACCTGTTAAACGTGGAAAATTTGAAAGTTGTGCATGTCTGATTATATCAGATGTAAGATATCAGACCTAGCAACTCAATGATATAACCCTGAGTCGTAATCCACTAACTGATATAGTATTTCACATTCATTAAATTACAAAATGTTCTGCGGTCATGAATCTGTACACAAAATACTTAAATCTTCAACCACGCTGACGAATAAAGGCGATGATCAGAGAAATGGTACTTATCTGGTTTGAGAAGAAAACATGAGTGAAGGGCGGTATGGATTATTGAATTGGTCTATACGTTTCACCCATCTTGTCTCTGTTTCTGTCTCTCACGCCGAACATTGCTATATATCAGGAAGATTCCTCTCATTCCTGAAGAAAATACGTTACCTTGATTGTTCTGTGGACGACAAGTTTGAAATAGAACTCTTCCTTGGTACTTTCCACAAACAAAATGACGCTATTTCATCTCACAGCATCTCTTGATCAATTCATCTTGTAGCTTTCCTTCTGAACGTAAGAGAGCGATCCCACTATCTCTTGCATTTCAAAATCCTCATTAGTACAAACATTATCTTACACCGGTCTTATTGGTTCTTCATTGTTAGCCTCTCACCTATTGATAGGTTCATACTAACACACTTCCAAATGCGGCAATTTGTTTTATACATCTGCAACCGATGTTTTTCAAACTTTAGTAGGGTTATTGCATGAAGAAACCTTTTTAATGGAATGGCAAGGGATGCACAACGAAAGAACAGTCAGTTCATTTCTAACTCAATCGATTGCACAAGCAACAATTTAAAAACTAACCAGATGACACCCAGGTACTACATGCAACCATTTACATTTATGACAGCGCAAAACACTTGACCAATTCTCTTACTTGCATACTCACTAGCCGGCGACATATAGTTTTATGAAAAATTTTTATGTACGTTTTCGATAGAGTGATATTTAAACCACTGAGCTCCGTTGAGCCAATCCAATAAGACAACAGAATGCACACATTACGATGTTGATTGAGTTCTATTACACTGGCGACATTGCAATCGAAGAAGAAGCTAAACCAAACCGCTGAAGAGAGAGGCTGACGTGCAATGTGAACGACAGCGGTATCGAAACCTACGGCAAACAGAGAATGACCGTCACTTTCGTCTGAGTACAAAAACCGGCCACTGAAAGTTGACGAATAAAACTTCTACATGCTTGACAGTCAATGGATTACAAATAATCATCTCTACTATAGCTGGGGGTGAACACTGGGGTTGTTATATGAGGCTGTGGTAATTAAAGCGACGTGTTGATCACGCTGTTTGTTACTCATGAGCGATTGAGCTGATGCATCTCCTAGCTAGTTAGGTTATACCTAACTGCTTTCTACTGAAACGTTTTCCTGTCTCATTGGTATGAAGTTACCCCTTTTTGTTGTGAAAAATTGATGCAGGCGAAATCCACTTTTTCCCCGGACTTACGGCGTTAGTGGAATTTACCGCAGCTGCGGGAACATAATAAACAACGGAACAGGGAAATTGCCTGAAATCGTAATTAAACTGAACAGACCAAAGTGACTAAGAGATACTTCATAGAACCTGTTGATGAGTGTCACTCAGAATGAGATGTACTCTGGCTTCATCCAATGCACATAATTTCTGCACCAAAGGTCACAACGTTCTTTCGTAAACAGATACAGCCATGCTGATGCTCATTCAATTACCTGTCCATCTGTTCACTCACCCTACATGTGAGTATATGAGCCTGCAATGCGAACTGCATGCTCTTAGAGAGAAATATACAGGGTACTTAGCAGATAGATTATACTTTTGAATTGAAAAACTTCCGCCAACTCAACTGCCGAACTTGACAAATAATGTATCACGACACAAAATTTTAAACATGAAGAGTCGACTCACCTTAACCACGCCACCGGGGACGTGATCAATCCATTGGGATAATTTGTTATGTATGCACGCAGCTGTTCACTTGTGTGAGGATCGTACCTGACAGAAAATCACAGTAAAGCACGAAGGTATTAAACCTAATAGCTTTGCTGTTTCAAGTTCTTTGTTGATAAGCGTGATACTACTACCTAAATGTAAAAGTAGCTAGATGAAACCCTGATTAAATGACTCATAGAGATTTTATTACGCCTCATAGATGAATATTCGCGAAACAGATTAGAAGAATTGGAAAGTTGCACAGAAATTTTTTAATTCGCAGCCAATTTGCGGTTTCAATGAAATACAAAAATATTTTGTTCATTGAGTTCATCAAGAACGAGAAATTGACAAAATGTGTGTTTCGAGCCAAATAAAACACAATAAATTTGAGAAAATTTGTCAATAAAAAAACTTGGCCCCGATTGGATTCTGCGAATTGTGGCTGCTACATTGGATATTGTTCTGAACCTTTACAAATTATACACAATTCAATTCCAAAACTGTTTCAGGATTTATTGGAAACAGAACAGAAGTTAACGTCAGTTGTCCCACTGATTTGAGATATTATTTCAACTGCGACCGTCAAATTTTCGCTAATTCGTTGCACTTATGAATGAAAAATATTTAAGCTATTGCTACCATATTTTTTTCTTTACCTGTCCTGAAAAATTGGGGAGAAAAAACTGCCTGCTGACATATTACTAACGTAACCAACTAGAGCAATGCTGTGGCGGTGACTGTATAACGCGTTAGACTTCCCGAAAATTATTTGGTTCAACTACCCTGTTCAAAAGAATACTTCGGAAATGCAAGGCTTCAGCATGCTTTCAATTATACGTTCATGACAGTGTCAAACAGTGGAGAAGGAACCAGGTAGCTCGCTAACTAACTTCTCCCTACATCTGACAAATAGTCCTTTGGGGGATTTTGAGGCAAATTGTCTTGTAAAGTGCACGGCAGGTAGAATATTGCGATTATCTAGATGTTCTAGTCATTTCGTGGGCGTTTTTTACATCAGTCCTGTTTTTCTTTGAAATCACACAGTCCCTGGAATTATAAATTCCCCATGGCCTACTGTATGCTAAACGACATCTCTCAAAGTAGGGCATGGCACCGTAGCACGATTTTCACATTCCTGGACGGAAATGTGTTTACGCACTGTGTTATATGGTTTCTGTACGCACTACTCATATCAATGGTATCGCAGTTGTGAGGATTTATATTGACTGATCCATCTGAGGGAAGTTTTCATTCCGAATAACAATACTCATCTAGTCGAAGGTCAATTGCCAAGGAACAAACTGTCATTGCCTTTTGTGTATAACACAGATGGTGTGACCGACGAACTAGGAGAAACTTCTGTCCGGCGCTTAGGGCTGCGTAGCAAAGTAATACATAGGTGGTTGTCGGTTGTAACAGTTTTCTCATATAGAAGCAGCTAGAAATGGAGATAACGATAGGAAGAACCATAAGCTGTTAATGATGATGGAGTCAATTCTTTCACTACCAGTTAACGGACTCATTCGGAATGAAAAATGAGACGAAAATGGCTCATTAAACTGTTAATTCTCCGCCGATGTAAACGAAAGAACGCTAGCAATGGCTACACACCTTTAACCAGAGATATGATTTCGATTATTTGAAACGCACAAAGCAATATCTGAATATTCATTTGAACGGTCGAAAGTCGTGGTTAGGCAAAAATTCACAGTTAGTTAGTAATACCATTACTTATAAATTCAGTGTCATTTGTGTTAGTCCATCATATCTAATCTGCTGCACATTATATTTGTAAGTGTAACTGATTGTGGTCACACGATTATTTTGAGTGTTTTGCATTTCGAATTGGATAATGATCGCCTATCTGCATCTACTCATCCGTTTATTAGTGACCCTTAAATTTTTTGCAGTCACCATCGCCCCGACTTTAAATTTCATGTTCTTTAATGGAGGGCGCCCAGAAAATTCTAAGTTCACATCTATGTTCCGAGTTCCAAGTGGCCACATTCAAGAGTTAAATCCAGACAACTTACTCACAGTCTCTTCGGAGCACGATGAAAGTGCCTAGGTGAAACAACGGCTTGGATAGACAACTGTGCCATCTTTGTGTACCCTTTGATTTGCATAATTTATTTTACACATAACAATACACTTAGACGGGTGTAGTGTGAATAGTCGTTGATCAGTGGACTTCTCCGCTGACCGGAGTCGATTGACTCCGCCCGCTGTCACATGTTTAACTTCCACTGACAGCCTGTACTGTAGTCCATTTGCATCTGAAACACAGGGTTTCAGCATTCTATATGTGGTTTTCGTTGATCATATGGTGCTATTGATGGTGCGCCCTGGTTGACAAATAGGTAATGCAACTCGAACGAACATTCACAACTGGAGTCATGTCGTAATAAAACTTCTTCCGATGTGGCGTTTGCACCCTGTCGAAGCCAGTTTAATAAACCCAAACTAACGTGTCTAGTTAAATGCGCCGCACACTGGTTTACAGGTGCATTCATACAGACAAATTAGTGGAGAACTGTGTCTACGTGTACACAAACTATCCCGGGATGTCGGTGAATCATGACTGTCACCAAGGTTTGATGCTGTCCATCGTCTAGACCGAATGGTGCATGCACTGTGCCCACTAGTAGTCTTAGGCAGTGGTGATGAACGATTGTTTGATGTTGTGCACAGAATACAAACCAGGCTGACTGGAATGTCGGATGACCAGCTGGCTGTCCGACGTATGCATGAATGTGTGCATTTATGTGGGCAAGCACATGGGACCACCTCACCTCTCACTTGTCTCATAGTAGGAAGCCAATGCACGTAAGAGTAGCAACAGGCGCGTTCTTGCAGTGATACCTTCGGCATGCAACAAGAGTACATGAGATTCCCGAACGAGGAGCCAATCATAGACACGTTCACAAAATGCCACAAATGTGGCCAAATCTGGATAGCCATCAACATCAAATGGGCAATTTCGCACCTGGTATCAGAGAGTGGGAAATGGTGGAAATAAATTTGGATAATACGACATACAGAACCCAATTAGTTGTCAGTGACCATATACAAAAGTCACAGATTTCACGCAGCCCAGCCGAGAATGTGCTGGATGTGTAGTTACAACGACTACAAAGGAAACTAATATCACAATGTGAGAACTAAAACCTTTCGAATATCTGAAATTACTGATGAGTAGTCGGGGATTTGGTTTGTTTTCAAGTTGACCATAAATCACATATTTGAACGCAAACATCGCATTCAGATAATATTTCCACCCTTTTCTCGTTAAAACTTGAATAAAGAAGACAGTAGGCTGATATTGCACGATTTATGTCCGGACAAATTTCGCCGCATCTTTACGAGTGCATAATACAGACCATTTATATATCAGTATGAGAAAGCGAACAAGACACCAGAGAAAGCCAACTGTCAGAGTGCACAATCACTGTCACTACCAAGGTAGCGACAACCCTACAATCAGTTGTTTCTGAACACACAACACGGGTTTGAACTGTCGGATTGCAATCGCTCCGGCATAGCGCAGTGTTCGCCGGTGTGACGTTGAGTAGATAACGCGAAATGCCGTTGTGGGATCACATTGGTGTTGCGTCATTAGAATATGACGCGCAATAGACGATGCAGGTTCCTTGTTTCTATGTGCGGCTGTGACATCATGTGTTCGCGTAATCTGTTTCTTGACCCACTTCGGGATGTGCTCCATGACCTTGGTTCGCAACTGGCGCTCAGTCCTGCCTATGTAAAATGCTCCGCATATGCATCTACATTCGTAGATAAGGTAGGATTTGGCTGACTTGGGTACCGGTTGTTTCACACAGTGTGTCAGAATCCGGAATGTTCTGAACAGAATCACTGGAACCACTGCATTGTATGTTCTCGCGATAGAACTAACCAGACGA
>QNGE01000308.1:166928-215847 GCA_008508345.1 Paragonimus westermani
TCGTCTGGTTAGTTCTATCGCGAGAACATACAATGCAGTGGTTCCAGTGATTCTGTTCAGAACATTCCGGATTCTGACACACTGTGTGAAACAACCGGTACCCAAGTCAGCCAAATCCTACCTTATCTACGAATGTAGATGCATATGCGGAGCATTTTACATAGGCAGGACTGAGCGCCAGTTGCGAACCAAGGTCATGGAGCACATCCCGAAGTGGGTCAAGAAACAGATTACGCGAACACATGATGTCACAGCCGCACATAGAAACAAGGAACCTGCATCGTCTATTGCGCGTCATATTCTAATGACGCAACACCAATGTGATCCCACAACGGCATTTCGCGTTATCTACTCAACGTCACACCGGCGAACACTGCGCTATGCCGGAGCGATTGCAATCCGACAGTTCAAACCCGTGTTGTGTGTTCAGAAACAACTGATTGTAGGGTTGTCGCTACCTTGGTAGTGACAGTGATTGTGCACTCTGACAGTTGGCTTTCTCTGGTGTCTTGTTCGCTTTCTCATACTGATATATAAATGGTCTGTATTATGCACTCGTAAAGATGCGGCGAAATTCGTCCGGACACAAATCGTGCAATATCAGCCTACTGTCTTCTTTATTCAAATTTTTGGAGGATCGTCGGCGAATCTGTAAGGTATCGGCAAACCGACACGACTGGAGATGAGCTTCTGTCACGATCGACCAGTTTTGTGTGATACACTCAGTCTGAATTTATTGGTAGCAATCGATCTCTCGTCCGGTACTCTTTGTTGTCATGACAACTGTCTGGCTACTCGCTGCGATCAACGAATATTTTGTTTCCTTGATATTTTGCTAACATAAAAATACACAGTGCTACAATCACTCTTCCTGAGAGGTGAAACACTGTTGCAACCCACATAAAAATCTCGACTGAAGTCAGCTCATTTGGTTGACCTTCTAGTTGGATAAAGATATTTCATGCAGCGTCGAGTTACACTGACCGTCTGAAACACCCGACTTCAGTAAAATTGCCTTCTCTGACGTTAATAATTTTAACAAAAATTAACGGATTTGCTAGTTTCCTGATGGTTATGGAAGAAAATGTATACCACAATGTAATGTTCTTCCACGCTTGGTTCCCTCCATTGTAAGCATCCCTGTATTTGTTTCAACCATTATGGCGCGCAAACCCATCAGTACTGTCTGCGCATTTCCACTCTGGTTTACCGTGTTCACCGGGTTACCTTAGAAGAGTCATGACAGCTATTGTGGAAAATTTATGACTTGTCATAACCTGTTCCTGATGGCAATTAATTTGAGTGTTCATTACATCCGTTTTACACAGATTCAACTGATCCGTAAAATCTGAATTAAAAGCCAAGACAGAAAACATACAGTTCGCTTGAGACTGTACCATTTAAGCTTGCTATAGTACTTGCTATAGTACTCTTTCGAAGAGAGGCTGGCTGGAAAATCTATCTGAATGCGAACGCTGTGATCAAATGTGAGTGATGGTCAACTTGAAAATATACAGCGTATTTGTTCAAAAGTATGGTAGTTAATTCGTCCACGGTTCTTTTTTCCATTTGGTTTGCAAAATCTCGTCATTTCATGTTTTTTTGCGTGTATTTGCCTCACCTACATGCAGTGCAAAATAACCAACTTAAGTTCATACATCTTTTGCCGACTGAAACGAAATCATTCGAACACACATGGGAATAAGTCGAAAAATGATTTATAGTTTGATCACATAAAGAAGTTGGTGACTGTTTTTGGTTTGTATCACATATTAACCTTGAGAATGATCAGCATAACCAACATTTATTGAAACAAATCAATTTCGATCTTTCATTTTTACTGTTTAAACTTGTTTACGACAAATTTGAGAACAAGAAAGCATTGTATGACTGTAAGATTCATTGAATCAGTCAAATTTGTTCTTACCTGATTGAAGATAATCACCAGTTGAGTGTTCGGCTCACCACAGTTGACCACCTGTTACATAAAAGAGTGGGCATACAATATCAATTGATATGAACGAGGAATGTGCAATGAAATAATCGATTAATCCGTATGTTTAAGACGTCTGTCTTACTTGTATTGAGTAATGTGGATGTGTACACTGTTGATATGTCCTAGGTGCATGTCATGTGGAATGAATTACAAAGTGACCACACTGTTCAATTCTGACCATCAAGCTATCTCAGCAACAAAGATGCAGTAAACGCTTTTAAAAGATGACCGGCTTTCGCCCGAAACGCGTGTATAATGGAGCATAACTCAAAATGTTCTCACAAACCGTTGAGTGCTTCGACTAACTGTCAAAAATCAAGTTCCCGATGTTCTCTACCAGTCGTTGCATTTACGTGTTTGCAGCTGTGTGGACAGAAATAACGCTTAATTCCAGGGCCCGAAACACATTCACCAACGTGATTGAGTAATACATTAAAACCACAGCTGGTGTTAAGAACCCATGGGAAACTGTTGCTTCCTTCATCACATGCTGTTCATCGATCACCGGTTGTAAGATCAGCAACGCAATATCACGTATTGTTCTGAGGCATACTCAACTTTTGGGGCATTTCAAGGTTTATTGGTCTGTTCTGGATGACCTGCACGATAAACTCAAAGCAGCCGACTAATAGTCTTTGCTAGTTGTGGATAACCTTGTGAGTACCGCTCTTGATCTATCGATAAAGCTCAACGGTGTTTACAATTTCATTTTGTTATATAATGTGAACAGGTAAGATTATTTTATTCAAATGTGAGCCTGGGAGTTGTCCTCTGCCATGCCGATACTCATCATGCTATGGGTAGTGAGTAGGAGTTGAAATGAAAAGTGCCGATTAATGATTGTGTTATTTCGGAAATGAAATAGTGTTTAAACGGATTGAGTACTCGTCGACCAGTAAAAGAGCCATGAGGGCCAGCAATGAAATTACAACCATGCATTTATAGTCTCTACTCGTAATGGAGTGGTTACTTTGAAAAACGGAAGATATGAAACATGTACTGTCTGGATTACAGGTAGTTACTGGTGTTACTATTAAGGATATTTGTATACGTATCGAACTTCTGATTATTTCGACAGTAAAGTATACAGGAAGCAAATGACTCTACTGGAACATAACGGATTACATCATATAATTACGAGGTATCAGTTTAGTCCATTACAACTTACAAGAACCAGCGATCCGTTGGTTAGCTCATGAATACGTCGTTGAGCCTGAACCAGATCACATTGTCTTTGTTCCGGTGTCTCATTCTCCGGAAGGACAGTAGCTGTTGCAGTGTAAAACGAATTAGGAAAATAACTCAATAACACCTAATTTCTGCACGCAATATGCCTAATTGTAAACTAGGCCGGTTGAAAACTGGTGGGGATAGAATGTGAAGGACACTACGTTGTTCAATGTTAATAATTACAGGCAGATGTTAACTACTAAGACTATTCCAAAAATATATGATTAAGGACACAAACCTGTGTTCAAACGCTTTCCAATTGCACAGGGGGTAACATGGAATCAGTTCATTCGTAGGCACTCCAAAAGGATCTAAACAGCTCAAACGACCAGCTCAGTAACAGCATGATCGAGGAGATATGTGACCATACTCAGCAAATACCTGACCCACCAAAAATATGCAGAAGGACATGAAAATCACCAGCGTCTTATTTGCTTAGTAAAACAGAACAAGCAACCGGCTTTGCACTGTTCATTTTGAAAGAATTCTAACTAGTACAGCTGTAACTAGCTTAATCTGACCAAAAGTGAACTGGCCTAACGGACAGCGTGGATCTACACAGGATTCTCTTCAATGCTGGGAAACCGTGATCAAGTGCCGGATGACTTCTCTCGTTGACCTCTGTACCCACAGGTTTAAATTACCAGTGGACTAGGTGGAGTGTGTTAGAAAGCTCACCTGATCTCTTGAAAACCGCATCTTCTGGAAGTGTATTCTTTTCATCACTCTCAAATCGACATGTATGCCAGTATCATTGTGAATGAGGGCAATCAGTATACGGACTTTAAAAAATCAATAGAATTGTGTTTATATTACAGAAGTAATATTTAGTCGACTTGTACAAATAGTGGGAGCCATCAGGTGTGTGTAGTTAACAGTAATCTATTTAACATGCGCCATGTCACGTCAACAAGCCGGTCGTTTTCTGTTTTTGACTGTTTCTCACCGTCATTCAATCTAATCTAACATAATTATTGGCAGTCCATCATCATCATAGACACGGCCCAGGCTGTTCCTGGCTGTCTTCATCAGAACTGAATGTGACTAGCTAGTCTTGTACCAAGATACCTGTCATTTAACGCCCAGTGAACACTTAGTGGCTTCCTTGCTGAAACTGGGTAATTTTTGTTAGACAGTGTTTTGAACTAACCGTAACTGGGTCCTTTTATCGATCCGTTACTCAGGCTGCTCTGATTGTAGGCGATGCGGTGTGTTTCAAGAATTTAAGACAAAAGTTCCCAGAAACGTTTTAGAAGCAACTGACTTTAAACGACTGATAACCCCTACTGAGATGTTACTCATGGACCTCACCAACAGTGTAGACCTGGCGAAAAAATTACAGGTAGTAATTTAACGACCACACATGTATGGAGCACTCGATGTACATGATTGCATGACGTGTATTAACAACAGCAACAGCTGAACTACCATCCTAAACTTTGTTATCATTTCCAATCACACACACACGGAGGTTTAACTAACATTTTCCATACAACTCCTCAGTATGTCTACCCAACGTGGACAGAAGCAGAACAGAAAATGAGAAAGGAAGGACAATGAACGCTTTTGAGACATTTCGAATTGCTCATGCATTTGTTTTCATTCCCTTAGAGAGTTCTTGGTGACTAAAATTGAACCCCACACAGTTTAAAAATATGAGTTGACTGTCAGACTATTTCTGTCTTGTGTGTACGTTGATACTGCATGACCAATCTGTTCTGGAAAGCCTATGTTTGCTAAGAAAATACCCTAATTACAGTGCGCGCTTGTGAGTATACTATGAAATGCTAACTGATACTAGATGAAAACTTGTTCTGAATAATCGTAGTAAATGAACTTCTTGAAGACCGGTCTTTGAGCATTTCATACTCCTGTTATAGGTTGACATGTTTTGCTAAATGAACTGTTCATTTCGATGTTTCATGACACATTCAGTTAGACTGCTACGAGGAATACAGACAAGAAATTCGAGGCTAATTGGAATTAATGCAACATAGGATGCACCTTGTTGCAGTTTGTTTCAGACGAATAAAAAAGTGAGAAAACCAATGTGGCTGTCAGACTTTCAACTCACCAAAAATTCTGGCCGAAATTTCTTCCAACCTCGCAGCTGGCTCTGCTGATTTAGATCTGAACCAAAAGATGAAGGACATACATGTCATTTGGGATACATCTTAGTGGAAAAATTTGTACAGCTGACCAAGTGCATAGTTCTTAAATATGCGGAAAGTTTTCACTGGATTTTCAGAAAGAAAGAAACTTTTGGATTTGAAATTCGGAACAAGGCCAGTTTTCCCAGATTGTTTTCCACCCCATGTCTAAACTGACGGAGGTTACAGATAAAAAACTGCTCTCAGTCTTCTACGAGAGAGCTCAGATTAAAGAAAAGCTTCTGAGTTTCAGGAAGTCAACATATTTCCAACTTCACAGGGAACAGCAGAAATGAACTCTCTCTTCGCAGGTTTACCGATGTGCAATCCAATAAGAAGCTTATGTTGAGTCCCCTTCATATCTGTACACATCCCTTTCGCCAACTATAAGAGATCCCAGGTTCTGGCTGTCTATTGATACTTAAGTAAATTTATTTATTTATCTATACAGTATTTATTTATACGGTATTTATACAGTATTTACCACACTACAGTCTCCGTTGAACTTCCAAGCTTTAATTATTGATTGTCATATAATATTCAGATCGTGTTATACTACCAGATTTTTTGCGGAAGCGGACCGAGGCAATGCGGTACAGCTGTACTCTGGTGATTCGCAATGAAATTAAATCACAAATCACTCGAAAACACTAAATGAACCATCACTGTATCATGACAGTTTTGTTGAGTAATTCCGGTTGTTGTACGAGAAAAACATATTTTTTCGTTTATCCGCCTACTGACTTCGTTAGTTTCGCTAAAAATTGCCTAAGCATTTCAGATAGATCATTTAATTAAAATGAACTCATCTTGTTGAGTGAAGGAATTGGAAAAAATCGACATGCAAGTGTAGAAATTCGAACCGATGGCTTGTTAACCTTTTCGCCGTCTTGAGAAGCTGGATGAAACAGGCTCGATGTTCAAAGTTTTCAACAAATTCCTTCTTTATGCAATCAGGTAACAGGTTGTATATCTGTCACTACCAAGCAATTGATTACCGTGTCCATTGAAAAACTATTTAGCCACAGTAGCATCTAAATATTAGAAAACTCGTACAATTATATGGAAACTAATAGTTATGTTGAAAATTTTATTTTCATGTTCCCCTTTACGAAGAAACACGCATGTGACGACGTTAAATTCAGCCATGAGTTTAAGCGCTATGTTTCACTACATACGGTATCCCCTTACATGTGACTCGATACCGCATATCATGTATCAGGTTAACATCAGGTGACGAAGTTGATCGATTTAGCATGGCGTATACTCTTGGGCATCGAGCTAACGTCTACGGGCATGTTCCTAATCTTCGAAATATGGATTGAAAATTCCCTCGCCATCCAACCATACGGTCTCCGTTGCCTTCGTCAGACCACGTGTTTCATTTTCGATCCTAAAGGTTTGGCTGCCACATCATGCACGCGTCCGCGATACCAGCGTCCAATCACTGAATTTTAAAAAAACCAAGGCAGTGAATCGATTCGCATACTGTCGCCGGTTCCCGACGCATTCTCACCTGACACCGACTGATTGCAAGACTAGACACAACCGTAGTTTAAGGTAGGTGGGATGTGAAACAGGTGGTCCAGGTTCAGAAATTAACGCTTTTCACCCATAGGAGAGCGGAAAACATGAGTCACTGTTGCGAATTGGGGTACTTTGACCACATGACTGTGGTTGCCATGTGTTTCAGACTGACAGCTGAGCTACTTGACTAAGACCTATTGTGCACTTTGTTGACACACCAACGGGTCGCAAATTACCCCTACTCCTCAGTCAAACAAATACCTGTTTGCTGATGATAACTAACTAACGTTTATCACCTATAAATTAGTCTGATCTTTGAAGGACTAGCCGGTATTATAGCTCTGGTGAAAGCATTTACAGGACACTGTAGAACCATGTTTAGACACAACCAAAAACTGACCGCAAGTAGTCAACCAACTTTGGTAAAATCAGCCACACCATTACGTCAGACGACTCATCTACAGGAAGACAAAACCAAATCAGTCAACACTGTTTCAATCATTTCGATCAATATTGTCCAGATTCTATTGACAATTGTCAGTAGATCAGACCGCAACAAAAATAGCTGTCAGTCGGTGGGCCTGTAAATGTTGGGTTGCCATCACAAAAACCATTTTAGAAATCGTATAAGTATTAGGCAATTGACTAAAATGATTATAACTAGTCTATAGAGAATTACGACTGGCAATGATCTTCATTTCCACTTACTCAATGGGCTCAGTTTCTTCAGAGTATTCTGAATCCATGGAAATGGATACGGTTTCCATCTGTAAAATGTCCCATAAGTAGAGAAAAATGAGTTTATCATACGAGTTTCGTTAATTTACTGATTATGGAACTAAACGACATTTGTTCAGCAAAGCTAAGTCACGCGTGTGGCCTTTCTCGTATGGTAAAACTCGTTTCTAGTAAGTACCCCGAACAGAACAGCTGGGTCAGATAGGAAGTTGTCGGGTATGTTACAGAAATATGCAATTCAGTGTGGACAACTGCTAATTTTTAAATGTAAGAAAACCCTCTCAGCTCAATAAAATTCCTTTCTTATGTAGAGGTGGCCCGGAATTTGTGCCAGAAGTACGCAATATTTCTTTGTTCCCTAACGAACAGAGTCAGCGATTCAAATCAGATAACAGGTTACCCTTAGAAGGATATCCATAGAAGTTTATTCTTAGAACGATAGTTCGTCATGTTCCGATGGCTTGCACGTGGTACGGGAATAACACACGTACACCACTCACAGAATGCGGCTTAGCAAAATCAGGTGCGACATATACATCAACGCGAAAGCAACTTCCAACAAGGGGAATTTAAGGGACTGCGCATAGATAAACTACTCATTTGAATCCATGGCATCTGCAATTCCGTTTCTTTTAACATACCATCTGGATCAATTTGTTTGCGTTGGTTTACGATAGGCAGTGCTACTGAGGGAATTTCGATTACTGATAATCTAGCCACCATAGCTTATTCGCAAATAAATTCAAACCAATTGGTTCAAGACAACGAGGACTGTGCAAAACCCTTGTGTAAATTTCTTCTTTCAGGACAAACATTTTTGGAGTAGCCATAATGAAATTCGGTGGCCAGAACAATCTAACGGAGTCCTGCTAGTTCGTGTGACCTCTTTCACTCAACACTAACCTGGATTGAGACAACCGGCATATAACTTCTTCACACAAAAGCAGTTGGTGGCGAAAATGACCACACTTGTCATACTGAAAGCCAGGTTATAATATCGACTGGTCACGTTTGCACCTGTCACAGTGAACCAGCATTGTTCGCTGTAATTTTTGGTTATGACAAAATTTTTTACCGTTTGCCACTTACAGGTTTTGTGCTGAAACAGCAAAATCCTCATTTCTGAACGTAACGTGCACATTGAACGTTTTGAAATAAATCGAGTTCATAGATCCATTGGTTAGCACAGAAGAACTACTTAGTGCGTATGCGTTTCGCACTTGTATCAGTTGATTCTTCATAGTGATGAACACTTGACCTTAATCATTCCTGAGGTCAAACTAAGCAATGGCATGCTGACACTCGGACGTCTTATCTTCACCATAGAATTATGCGCGTGGTGCAAACCGAATCTACTCGTATGTTTGCAAGAACCCAGTCCATATAAGCGGTTTGTATACACACGCATATGTAACAACGATCACTTTTCATGCTGGTATCGATATAGTAGCATGATTGATAAAACACAACCCCCTTTGCTTGTAAACGGGCCTTAAATTCGGTACCCAAAATCATAGTGGGTGAACCCAATCCCGTAAAAATGAAACCAGCACTATCTGGAACCAAGTGATTACACAAGGGTTGTCGGAGAGATTGGATGTTAATTATCGGCTCAACGAAATTCGAAGTGCTATTGGGCAGATTGCTGTTTGGACGGCACACACAGCGGATCACATGTTTGCCAGATGACTAGCATTGTATAGGGCCCCGCACTTTCAAGTAATTTCCACTCTGGGTCCCTTGGTAAGAAGATGACAGGGACGTTAGTTTTTAGAACACTGAAGCAAGTGATTTGACGAATGGTCCAATGTCCACACTCTCAACCCCATCATTCTCCACAGTTATATGACTGTCAGTCAGACATGTCTACTCAGACATGTCTACTCCAAAAGCTGCGTAGGTGAAACCATCAACTGTGACTACAAAACAATATTTGGGAGATTTGCTGCCTCTAGCCTGAACACAGCTCATTGCACTTCGCATCTACAGCACCCTGGTGACGTCACAGATTCCAGTCGAAAGCTTTCGACTGGTAACAATTCGTCAACAGCATGTAACATCATACCAGTCAAAACTGACGGGCATATAACATATGAGTTTTGTGGGAAAGGCCGGTAGCGTTAGAACGACTGTTTATTGTTTGAACAGGCAGTTAAGTTACTACAGCTTCCGCCATCGATTACGTCGAAAACGGTATCCTCAAAATAAATGTCACCAGTATACAGTAAGAAGGTGTGATGATGATGGGGAAGAATAAGTGTGTTCTAAAGAAAAACAGTGAAAGGGCCCGGTCCAGTTGACGAAAGGAAAACAAGAGAACCACTTTGACTATTTCCACAGCTTCATAAACGCTAAGCGAAAGTTTAACAATCAGTCTGTTTTGGGTTGTTTACTAAGAAGTCATTTGTACTGCACCCTTGCCCACAATGTCCAGCAAAATAGTGGACTAGCTCACTTCGTTCTCCAAAAAAAACTTATGTTTGTCGTCTTGTCGACAAAGTTCCAATGGTTTTCCTCTGTGGAGAGCAAGCGCGATTTTAATCCAATTATGTAATCCAGAGTTATATGCTGACATAACTTGTTGTGGTGGCCTGTCAAAATGTGTGATAATTCCCATGGTTACATTGAACACTTGACTCCATTAAAACATTGTCTGAAACAAATAGGTGACAAGCATCTTTCGACATTTTTGACGTAGTCACCAACACGATACTGGTCGTTGTGCAATTAAACCGGTGACATATGACCAGAGACAGAATGTACTCTGAGCGATTTGTTTCGTTTTTTGGTGGTCACTCGCATTTGGCGGCAACCTTTCCGTTGACGTAGACTTTTCAACCGGTCCACTTTAAACCAAACCATTTTACGCTACTTCTGATGTTGTCACAGCTCAGTAGCAGTGTATAACCATATTGCAACCGGGAATGGAACAGAGATCCACGCAAATGAAGGAGCCAAGGGTTGCGGTCAAATTTGTGTGCTATTCAGATTATGTCAAGCAAATCTCCTCTTAGACTTTAGTGAACCTTGAGTTCAGACAGCATCATGTGAGCCAAAGTGAAAGATATAAAAAAGTACATTAGTGAAACGAAAGTAGAACGGTAGTGAGAAACCAGGTGGAAGGTATGGAACTGATGTTTTCTACCGCATACACGTTGCAGTTTAGATTTGTGGACACAGCTTCAGCTAAGGTGTTACGTCGGATGCGAACGAACTAACCATGCAGGATGTGTTCTATTTAATTCACCCAAAAAATTCTAAACTCAAAGCTTAGCGAGTTACACAGATAGGCGGCCAATAAGTAGGCAGTTTGAGAAATGCTATAAAACGGACCAGAACAGCGACACAAGTAAACATGATCCTCAAGTATCTCCTGGAAAAAGTTTTGAGAAATTGCATCAGTGCATGCAAACTAGCGGATGTGGAGAAGGCTGTCCAACACTCTGACTAAAGCGGAGCTGATTTTGCTTGCTAATTTTAATGAATTATGGTTTGACAGTACACATCCCAAGTGATTCAACTGGATGAAAACTTGGTTATGAATCCTCGTGAAACGACTCGCTACTACTAAACGTAACATCATAACACATTTTCACTGAATTGGCTGGATGGTGCATTCAGTTTAAGATTACCTTTGAATTCAATAGTTATTCAACAGAAATAGGAAATCATTGGGTTTAATGTAATGTTTATTTTGTACCGCTTCATCGAATTGCTTGCGCTACCACATTATCGACTGATATGTACTGACGATTAAATTCCGCGCTCAGAGTTCACCTGGTTTTAACCTGTACAATTTGCTAACCATTAACTATTTACCTACCGAGTCAGTTTTATCCGATTAAACCTACAATATTCTGTCTTGTTCTGCCCCGAGTAAAGTGTCTTAGAGCTGCTCCGAGAGGTTGCCTATAGATTTGTATCCTGACTGATTATACAACATTTGTTTCGCACATTCTTTCGAACCCATTGATGAATTGACGTGTTTTATCCAGTTACTTGTTTGCACTTAGCTGTCACAGACGTATCTCAAGTTTATGTGTTTTTTACATCAATTTGTAACGGATTCTACTTGAATGAAGTAACGGAAAACAGTCTTAATGCTTGAGGCCCAAAATGAGAAAGATAGATTCTACCTAGGCAACTCGAAACGATAGAACCATGGATTTAGAAAAGCACGTGACTGTGTGCTAAAACGCGGACTGACCTGTTCTGATAGATTTGCATCCACCTCGCCTCGATCGGTATCTATGAATTCCACGGACTCCGTCTTCGTAGTGGATGCCACATTGTCCGAGAAGATACTGACCACCTTGAGATTGTCGGCAAAACTGGTCTTCTTCTTTAGCGTGCTTCGTGTGATGTTTGAACTATCGACCGTACATGGGACGCTAACAGATTTCTGTTAAAAGTTGAGAGTTAGTCAAACTACGAAATTGAGTCAGCGAAAACATTAATGGAGGAAAATGCCGTTAACACATATAGTTGCGACCCATTTTGAAGGAATTAATAAGCAATGTGATGCCAATTATTTCGCGTAATTCCGCTGCACCTCCATGTTTATTGAAATTTGTTGTATCCGATGGTTAGTTTCGACTTTGGCCGTTTTGTGAGACAGGTTATCGCAAAATATATGGATTTTGGTTAAATCCGAACCAGCAAAAGAAACCGCATGCCCAGACTCGGCGAATGCTTTACAAGCTTAGCCAGAACGCCACACCAAAAGACCAGAATTGTCACATTTGGACTCAGTTGCCTACATAACCCATTACTTCAGACGGAATCCACCAAAGGATTGAGGAGGGTGACTTTTCGGACAGGATTTATGCAAAGCATCATCATCAGTAAAATAAGGGAAAAGATATTAGATTCGAGGTGCATGAACTTATTTTGAAAGACACAGCAAGAGTGTACACCCAAAACTGAGTTCTGTTGGCCCAGGTCCTCAAAGCAGACTGAACAAAGATGACGCCATATGTAACCTTACCGAGTTAGTTGACAAAGTGAAATCGGCGAACGTGACATAAACGCACACTAGCTATGTGTGTTGGGAGACACTTTCAGGGTTTCACAAGTTGATGAGGCAGCTAACTCTGTGATAAGAGAGCTGACGGTATGCCTGAGTAATATTCATCCGCCAATCGTTAGCAATTTTGGGATATGGTATGGTGACATGGCTTCTATTGGTCGGTTGTTAGAATGGGTCTAATGATTCATCAGACAGAGTTATTCATTTGTGCGCCGGTCAGCAGCCTGCTAACTGGTTGCAAACTATCTTGACATCACCGTTGTTTTGGGTAGCACACGGAGTATCAGTAGTTTGGACAGTTTTTGATGCAACTAAACTAAACCTTCACGAAAAATGAGCATAATATTTTCCGGGAAAATTCCAAAACAAGATCAATGTAATACCATGCAAGCGTTCAAGCGTATGTTTCGTAGATGATCTCTGTTTTCAGTTGCCTGCAGTGGTTTGCAATAGTCTGAACTAAGTCTTGTTACTGTCAAAATCCATTCAGGTATACTACCGATGCTGTGAGGGTTAGTTTTGTCACCGTGGTTAATGTTCACAATATGCAGCACGGCAACATCCGGCACAACATCCACATGGAGGTGCACTTTTATACGAATGACGGTCAAGTTGATCATAAGTGATAGAAATGTCAGGTTTCACAGCGTTTATTTTTCAGACAAACACCATGCTCATATTAACTGCGCTGTTGTTTGGACTCAGTGGAGAATCTGAACGAGAATCGAATCACCAAAGCTTTCAAAGGTTGTTCTGTTACTAAAACAGAAGAGTAATGAAACTCTCAGATACCTACGTGTCGACCATAATTCGTGTTGCAGAAATTAGTTGGCACATGTCTGTAACCGTTAACAGGGATACTTACCGAACTCGGCTCGCTTCTGCTTCAAGAAGACCGGAATTTTTTAAAATTTTGTTTTGTCTACTGGTATTCTGCCTGGCGTAACAAACTGCATACAATATTATGACGTGTGTATGGTTATGCGCGTTACCATAGTAACGATGCTAGCGTTACTAATTCCTGGGTACTCCACAAGTGAACCAGATACGGTATAACCTGTTGTCCAAGAGCTACTTTGGGTCAATACTATAATGATGAAGTGTGTTCGTGAAGCTCGTTCAGTGAGCTGCATGGAACTGCGTTTCGCCGTGTTCTTGATCTATTTGCCGATTAGAATTAGATTTTGTGAAGAGCGGATGAAACCACATTCCACTCATCCAGCTTATATATGGAAACATCATCCGTCGCAAACATAATCATCGGAGGTAAACACGATTATGTCCTAGCTAACCGTTCGGTCATACCATTAAAAGTTGTTGACATTTGCGCTAATGTAATTGCTTCGAATGTTGAATCCACAGTTGTCATCTGCCGTTCTCTGTGAATCTGATAAGTTCTCATCTTCACCAGTATTTCGTTCGACTACTCAGTTTTAATTGAATTCTCATTACCGCTTGGTAATCGATTAAATGCTTCACAGCATTCTGTTTTTGCTTCCAAAGAAGAAAAGCGGGTATGTTCAGTTAAGGATGAAATGTAACAACGTTGCCACAGTTAGGCATTTCGGTCAATTCGGTGTACTTATCATAAGTCACTAAGTTTAATTTTCCAGGCTTCGCATCGCTGAATTTGAAGTATAGTGCAACACAGACTGGTAAGTGGTCTGAGGAAAACTCGACAGGAGTAGACCGGCGTTAGAGTGATAGACTGTGTGGGGGCAATCCGAGTCAACAATATGAGTATTTCGGGCTCAACACAGTTGACAATTTCTGTAAATTTGGAGGAACCTTTTTGTTGTGACAATTCAGTCTGTTGGAAAATTTCACAAGAAAGCTCTGTGGCATACTGTATCCGTCTGGATTTTAAGCTGGTGAACATAACGCCAAATTAGATTATTTTCAGGTTTTTTTATTGACAATAGTCTTAGATTGAGAGAAGCATCACGGAGTAGTTTCAACCGGATAGTAGGGAGTAAATTGTTCACTCACCTCACTTTCTTCAAAGCTGAGCTTAAGCGATGCCGCATCGTTTTGGAAATCTTCCATCGGTTCTACCGAAGTGACCGACACGAATTCGGTGGTGGCCAGTAGATCGAATCGTTTTGTTAAATTCAAATTCGCCGGTTGAATCGAATACTCGTCAACCTCTGGCATGTTAGTAATGTTCAGACCAGGCAACCTACAACGGCTGAAATAAATTGTTACTAGAGAAGACGGATCTATAAATCTGAAAGGAAACAGGTTTTTTGCTTCAGGACACCAAGCTGCTTACATGTCAACCTTAAATAGAACTTGACAGATTTGGAAAACCTGATGCTAGTTTTAGTCAGTTTGGTCAATAAATAGGCTAGTTAGAACTTTCTGTACACGTTTACTTGCCAAGTCACGTAACAAGTGGACCAACATTTCTGGATCATTCTCCTTTATCTGGTGAATACACATGAGTGAGGAAGAAACTGAGTTTACTCAAAATGAATCAAACGGGAAGTAAACAAGATACCCGGGCAGCGAAATTCATTTTTGATCCACGAAAAGTTCACATTTATGGCAAATATGAAGGTGAAATCTAATATGTTTAAATCTGGTGCTTCTCTCTATTGTCCCAAAGAAACCTTGTCGTAAGTAAGACACTTCTCGCGAACAGTTCAAAATGTGGATACATGTACCTAACTTGAAACACTGGGTTACTTCCATTGCATTTGGTTACGCCTGCACTCGTTTGCGAATAGCATTATGTTTGACATCAGCAAAAGATTGTTGCCAATCCTCGAAAATGTTGAATGAATTCTCAGAAGTCAACTCGGGGATAGATTTCTTATCAGCTTATCTATTTGCAGTGCCGTTGGCACTAGTTTTATGTGCAGGCAACTAAAGAACCTTAATATCAGTGAATACAACAGACACAAGCACTTTCCCTTATCTACACAACAAATCCGGTGTTACACATTTTCCTTCATCGATCCGTTCTCAGTACCCACATGTGAGCGTTTGTCAAACCACAAATCAAAACCAATGCTAATCGGATTGGAGTGGAATTCGAAGTAAGACAGACAGTCACTCATGCTACTTTACCGAAAACCGCTTTGAGTAACATCGTCTTGTCATTCACAGATCATTTTGCAAGGAAGCATATCACGTCACGCAATGATGGCTGCTACGCCAATAGTTTGCGCTTTTCTTAAAAAGTAAACAAGTATTCGCACATCACTCGCGAGTATTCGACTAAGGCTACTTAAACAGTTAAGTTGACTTAATGGATTTTACTGTAACCTTAACATTCGTTAAACAACCCGGACCATGGATTAAGTGAACCATTAATATAAGTAGCAGGAATTCGTCAGACCAACCACCAAAGTGATTCACAACACTCAAGTTCGAGGAACCAACCAGAGAGATAAAACAGATACAGACGAAAGCTACCCACGGCGTACCAGTGAGTGTCACAAGCTGGCTAGCAAAATTTTGTGTGAATATGAAAAGCGGAATACGTTAACATGATGTCGTTTTAATAAACTTTTAAAAAAGATGTTAGATGATAGTAATTGTGCGGAAAAAAAGGTGTGCGGAATGTGACTGAGACTTATCATGGGGAACATCGTGGGCAGGATTAATGTTTGTGAAGAGTGATTCGGTTCTTCGATAGCAAAGGAAGCAAAATGCTTGATCGCTTTCACACTATATAATGAGCAGGGAGAGCAGGTTGTAAAATACGAAGGCGGGAATTCATGGCATTGTTTTGCACTAATCTGACAAACAGCATTTCGACAGCCATCAGAATCTTTGGCTAATGTGCGTGATACATAGGACACTGGAGTTGTCCATGAGGTTGATTCACCGTAGACAGTTCGTGTGACATCAGATAAAAGTTGTCTGAGAGCCATTCTTTTCACGCTGAGACTGCCAAATCTATTTTGTATTAAGTCAACATGTACACCGTCGAAATATCACAAAAGCAGGGAATATAGCTTTTATATGGAACCTGAATTTTAATCGACACTCCACCGCTCTGTGTTAGTAGTGGTTACCCGTTTTTCGTGACTGTTCACACGGTAATCCATCCGCAACGTGTAATTTGGTGACAGTTGCTGTTACCCAATAGCCTGGAATATAGTGAAAGTTTGGAAGGGAATCCGACTTCTCGAATACCTCGCTGACGAATCTCCGGTTGGAATGGCATAAAACACACCACCAAAAAATGACCCAATTAAAAGTTACAACCGGCCAGAATATCACATTTCATTCCTTAGTGCTTAAATGGTATGCTGAACACTACCATAAAAAAACTTGTATTCAAATCACTGTTGGCTTACACGGTATGGTAACATTTAACAATAATGAGCCCATAGCCTGGCTAGGCTAAATCTTGCAGTTGATGAACGCAAGGAAATGGGTGATCGTCTTAAGCTATTCATAACGTCACTGAGATAAGTCTAGAAATCCCATCATAGACTGTCTGTGCCGCCTTTTTAATGGTACAGTCTATAGGCATTACACTTTAAAACCGTTTACTATTGAACAGACTATGGAACGCAGAATACAAATAACGGTCCAAACAGTGTTCCGAACTCATTTGAGCATGTAAACGGTGTACTCAGCAGATCTAACTGAAACCAGTTCACTGCGTAAAACATCGGAAGGACAAATCTACGAGAGCTACCGAGTGACCAATCCCATGCAACAATCTCTTCTACGTTGCAATTTAGTGAGAAAAAGTCACGTTTTGCCGTTCCAATTCGCACACCCAGGTTTGCTTGTGCAAGTTCGGCCGATTGCCTAATTATGCCAAGTGTGGCTTTTTCTCGGAATGAGCTTAAGCGAAACACTGATTACATATTCCGGAGAATCGATTGTTCTCTACTTGTGAGACACTCTTGAAGCAACAGTCGCCGATGCTACATGAACTCGGATCAGGATCGGTCACTGGTTGAACATCAAATCCAACTTTCGATCGCTGCGCCACAAGAGTGTTACATAAGCTGAATAGAGATGACATAAAAACAATTTGTACGACTGCAAGTTGAAGACTATATATTTGTCGTGAGTAAAAGTACTCATTTCTTCCCTCTACTGCTAATTGCCTTTTATGACAACTACGGGAATACTGTGACTGGCCCAATTCCTCCAAATTAAACTTTCACAATGTTATACTGATGAAGTGAAGTACGTCGCCCGTCTGTAGAATTTACTGGTTGGAAAACTGTGAACTCCGTCTTTCAACATGTTCACATCACATGACACACAAGCGAACCCACATAAGTGTTCATGCGGAAACTGAGACTTGGAGACATCCTGTGATAAACAAATGCTTTCATCTTTAAATCTGGATGTTCGCAACCTAAGCTCTTCGTGTGAATTAGCTTGGTTTAAGAAGTCTGCGTCGTCTCAATGAAGTTTGAATAAACAGATTTGGAAACGCGGTCAGGAAATTTTAAATAACGTTGAGATATAGGCAATTGCGGACATTCCAGTGGAATGTAGCCAATGGGTCAGGAAGCCCTGATGGTGTGTTTTTATTAAAATTCTGTTACCAACACTCCTCAACTTTGCTGGACCCTGTGCGTCAAAGTCACATTTAGATAAAGTCGGTCCACTTGGTCAGTTGTTCAATGAGCCCATACGTTTCTACATGTCACGGTGATTATCATTCCGCCTTTTACCCCGGAGTCTGGTTGAACACGAAGTGTCAAGTCAATCACCAAGAGAATTTTTCACGGTTCTCGCTGTTGTTTTGAACAAAGGTTAATATAAACTTCAGTCAAGCTGATACGTCTCTTTGACCGAATATATACACACAACTTTGGTAACTAAAATTGTGGCCTTTGTGATGTATAACGTTTAGTGTGTACTTGCCAATCGACCGAGCGCAACAAGTATACATGCATTGGTGACGGGTTAGCGCGCAGCAGATCAGCGGTGTACCGACTGATGCTATTCAGCTGACTCCATCAGCCGGTGTCAGTTGAGCTGAACTTCGAAATAAACCACTCTTTTGTGTGAAACATAAGATTAAAAGACAGTCACAATCGGCTTACGAACCGTAGTGAAAAGGGGGCATTATTAGTGCGCAATACTCTGAAAACAGAGTGAATGACCATAAAAATACCATGAACTAGGCAGTTAACAAAAACTAAAGGAACTAATTTAGAAAGAACGATATGCAAAAGAACAACGGGAACAAAATGAAAAACGGTGCTTTGCATTGCACATGAAATTAGATGTTTCATCCGCTGTTCGTTGGATTCATAATACACTCTTCACTTGTGAAACAACTATGTGGTATTTACAGTCAGACAACTGTCCTTCAGACACTCGCATCAGTAATTGCAGCTTATAGCCGTGGCTCTCGGTTTCTCCAGCCAACTGTGTGGAGCACAGTCTGTTAACCGGCTGGAGTCAGTTGAGACCAAACGTACTGTGCTCTATACCACTTTTATACATGCACTGACCGAACTACTCATATCCAGTAAGCATAAACGAGTGGTGATTTGGTAGCTGCTCAGTGTATTGTTGATTAGTTGAATGTTTAATTCGTAAGGAATAACTGCGAAGACTGAGTGATTTGCCCCAGATAAAGATTCCGTCAAAGCCATTATTAACAGCCATTGCAATCTTCCACTCAGACGTCTCGTTTTCTACCCTGCAGTAACGCTACATATGTTGTTGATTCCGTACATTCAAGAAATTAAAATGTATGACTTTCGACGCTCTTGTTGCGCATGAATCTGCTCTATCCAGAGCACATACGCCGTTGGCATAACCAAAAAGTTCGGTGTAGACTGTATGATACCACGTTCTAGTTGGTACGATATGTTAGAGTTTGGAAACTTCGTGGCTGTCTGTCTAGCGTGGGTCCTTGGAGAACCGTGAGTATGAACAGTGGTCACCACTTCGGTCTAACAGATGAGTGTTGCACTGTTAAGGTGATTCAGAAAAATGTACACAATGACAGTGATATTCGGTCTCCACCAGACGTATCATTACATAACAATTTGGAAGAATGGGTGGTAAATGCGTTGGCATTTGCGGTGTTTAGCACGTTCTTCAGAGAAGTAGAAATATTGGCGGTTTTGTTAAATAAAACGTAAGACTATAGGTTATGATAACGCTAAATAACACAGATGGCAGGGAAATAGTTTCGGGTTTTTAACTGAATGAATTTGGAAAAACAGTTACTTCCTATCTGCTCATTATAAACATTGGCCGTGTGCACCCAGAAATCACGTAGAACACATAAATTTTAAGATCCCATATTTTTGGGTAATCTTATGATAGCTACTACTGTCTACTTAAACTCGGCTTGAAAACTACTGCTATTGTTTGTGTGTACAGATTTGTTGATAACCAAGAGGTACAGAGTAACGTACCCCCGCATCTGCCTTGATTACGCAATCAAAACCTAGCCAATCTCCTGAACTCCGATAAGAAAGAGGTTCCTTTTTGCTAACCCAAACTATCAGGCTTTTACAGAAGAGGTTACTTTAGTTAGTTGTATCCGATAATGTCCAATCAACCAAATGCAGATAATGAGATTACTTCAGATATCCCAGATGCACAGTAATATGAACAAACGAAACTGAGAGTTAAAACGGTTGAGTAAAACTGGCACCTGAGCAATTCGATTTTAATGTGATATCTGAAGTGGTTCAAGGGGGTACTGAGTGGTGTGCTTTCTTTCTCTCAGCATGCGCCTTAGAAATGAATTCAACGTCCGCTAGAATTTTGACTGTGTAAGGTATCGTAGAAGAACTGTGCGATCATGCACAGCCATGAGTATAGACATTGTGACAAGAAAGGAATTTGGGTATGTCTGGAAATAGAGCCTAACTACTATGCAACAAGGTTTTATCAGCAAAGTACCTGCCTGGTTTGGAGCGGTATTCAGCGGGAATATTCGTAAAACACGACAATGTAACGCAACCACAACACGTCAAATGTTTGTATAGTTGTCAAAGAGTTCGAAACTTTTCAGTTTAATTGCTACGAAAAACATTAAACCAAAAATATGGCGAACGCGACCGTGAATCCAACGCGAAAGAGATTAACTCATAAAAAACATCTCCTGGCCGTTATAAAAACGTAACCCGTAAACACGAAGCATGACGTTCTATAACAAGCAATATTTCACGAATATTTTTTATTGACGGCCCGTAAATAAACAAGTCGTAAATAGTTAAATCTGCCTGCCTTTGCTTGAACTTCCGGTTTGTTAACAGATGAGTTCAAAACTGTAGATTTTGTGTATGTATAGGTAGATTACTGACTTTTAACCGTAACGCCTAGCCAGGCGAATACAGAGTTGCAATAGTATTCAGTTAAACCAGCCAGAAAGAGCTGATTCCAAGACATTGTTAACTTTCTAGAGGTTGGCGCTTTCTGATGATGCCATTTCAATTATGCAACATGAATCTGAATAGGAAAGAGTTAACCTCTTCTGGGGTTGCAACAGAATTAGTTATCAATTGAGAAAGCAAAGTGTTGTTGTGCTGTACGTTTCGCTTACGCTTTGATGAAGTAATTAATTTACAGATTAGATATGATCGACTAAATTGTCTAATTGTGCCACGATAGACACAATCTTCATTAGTTTGTATGATTGAAAAGCTTTCCCAGTCCAAGGAGCAGAGATAGGTGTGCTGATAGTATGAATTTCACAGTAATGAAGGTGACATCTTGGGAGGAGTGTAAACGTTGATAAATATGTTCATACAACATACGATTGTCAGGTAGGTATGCATTCGATCGCATCTAGGGTTTCTGAAAGCCTCTGCGTTATAGCAAAAATATTTGCTATGAGATGTACTATGGAGGACGTTATTTAGAAACTGTACTTATTTGTGCAATCTTTAAACGGGCAGCAATTTTTGTGTTCAGAGACTACGTTACGAGACATTCAAAGGTTTATATAATACACCTGAGTATTAAATGTGGATCGTTTGGGATAACCTAATTACCAAGCAGCCTTGTGAGATTTGTAGCTTCGATTTGATCTCGCTTACGTTAGTAGCTGGAATATTTCAACATTGGAAGCTACACTGGCAGGAAAATAACTGGTGGGCTGTTGGAAGCTAAGAAGCTCAATGTTTACATGACTATTGTCCGCAATGTCAATGTCAGTTGCAAAAGTTTGTACCACCAGAACGCTTTGTATATCACGACGCTACCTAGTGCTCAGAAGTACGTTTAGGTACACGAAATTCAAGCCACTTGGGTCAACTCTGTCACTTCACATAATGCTAGTTCATTTGTACAAATTTTACCCACATATTCGCCCTACTGACACTGATCAGAAAGAGAGTATTCATTTTTCCGACGAACCACTCGCTAACTCGCTTTACTTGACCGGAAAATATTGGGCTTTCCAGGCGGTTTTTGGGTTGTAGCGACTATAATAAGTGATATTTTGATAGTCTCATTCATCTGTACATTTTCTATGATTTTGATTTTGTACCTACTTTTGTTTTAGTCAAGCTACACATTTTGTAACATCCGTCCCGGGGCTAACACACAACTCGCTCCGTGCCTCGCTAGCTTGACGCGCCTCTCTGTACTCTCTATTTTCCAGGGTCGGTAATAATATACGAAGTCAACGCGCTGAGACTTGGCTTTTCACTGTCGATCGATTGTCGATAGTGCTAACTGACAGGGTTGTATTTTGTTGGATCAGTTCCAACAATTGGTGAGCCCGAAAATTTCGAACGTTCCGCTACAGTCGTCTCTTGCGTCTTGGTGAGTTCGTTCCTTTGCGTACTTGCATGTATACTGTCTTTATTGACGTACACGTAATCAGTTGTTTTTCTCTGTTCGTGTATACGTCCGGCATGTAAGCATTTATATATTTCCTCAATTCAGCTTAATTAGTTGTTATTGATATCTGAACCGCGTAAGCACTGCCCTCTGTCCGAAGTACTACCTAAGCACGTTGACAGCCTCCGCTTCGGCACTAATGTTCTAGCGGTCCCTCAGTTCCTTGAAAATGACTCTCTCTGGTTTGATTACTTACAAGCAGAATTTTTCAACAACGGAATTTCGTCTGATCAAACAGGGTTCTGCCAGTGGTTAGGTTTCCGAGCGAAGTTACCTCACAACTTCACGATGTTATAGTGAACCAACCGTATAGCTCAAGTACGAGACCTTTTATAAAAAAAGGAGCAGTTGTTAACCGAAAAGACCCGAGTACAGAAAATTTTCCACGACCTCAAGCTAGTTGACAAACGCCCTACAACGCCGCTAGCGCAAACGCAACAAATCATCGGCAACTCTCACACAGACGTAGCCCTCCGTTGCACGTTCACAAACTCTTGCCGAGACAGCAAACATGGCTGATCAAGTAATGGAGCCTTTTCAGCAACTAGATTGCTTGAATGTACCGCAATCTACTAAACGTTCTAAAGTAGGCGCATGTGGGTCCCGACAAGGTGGTCTATCAGACATTGAGGCTCTAGGAGCAGAAATCGCTGCTTCGCGACGCGGCTTGAACTTTCTTCAAGCCGTTCTCTATGTCTTTGACCTAGTATATCATCCAGGCACCATATACCGCAGTCAAAAGCTGACTGCAGCCAAACGGTGCACAAACCCTGCATCTACGCCTCATCAAGGCGACGCACACCCAGCATCTGACCTAGTTTGATATTCACGGGTCAACCAATCTGGCAGCTCTGGTTTCATTGGCCATCTATCGGACATCTTTCCAACGGTGTAGCTCTTACAGTCGTAAGCAGCACGGTAAACACCTCGGATTAAACGTCCTCACGGCTCGAACCACTAACGCTTGCCACAACACCATTTCTCGGTAGGTTATTCCCGCACGAGATCAGGAATTCTCAACATTCAGGACCGACCCAGAGAACACCTCTGTCGCTCATTCACGCGAGTGCAGTTTCGGCCATGGCACATTTCAGCCGGCATCGGACCCTGCAACGTCGTAAGCACTACCTAACGCAGGTACTGCAAGGGGAACACGACTAGCATTAATGTCCTCACTGCACGGTCACTCCTGATTGTTCGTCCAGCGCTAATTTGTTTTCGCAACACCGTGTCAAAAGCTTTGTTAAGCCATATGAGATTGTTTGCGCACTTTTGCAAGGAATAATCCACCTTGTCTGTGCAGACCATGGATATCTCTAGGCCAACAGCATTTCACGCTGAGCGGTTGCGCGGATAACACTAACAGCGCCAAACCTACGCTATCTGTTTCATTTCAGTCCACCTGGCATCCACTCGCACGACCTGCCTAAGGATACCTGTCAGTTTAAACACCACGTACTATTCCTTAGCATGGTTCTGGACCAGGTCTATTCGCCTACTAATCTTTTTCTTTTTTGAGTCTATCAACTGTAGACAGGATAACAAAGAAGAAGGGAACCGAAGGCAGTGACACTCGAAGTTGTAGTGTCCACGAAACTCCGACTGTGAAATTATTTAGTCCACCGGATACGTTTACACGGTGAGTTATCCTTTTCCGCCTGTCCTGCGGGTACTTCACCTTGTTTTCTCTCTTCCAGACGATTCGGATATGGTGCGTGGAGAGACAACTCCCATAGACCTATCGTACAGCACTGGACAAACCTACCCCCCTTTTCTCTCAAGAGTTTTTAGGGTTGGGCAGCCCGCTGCGATAGACAAGAAACGCACCGAAGACTAAATAACACAAATAATTAAACCATAGCAGCGCAGCAAATGTTTTGGACCGACCCTCCTCCACCCCCGAACTTTGACACTCCCTATCACGTGCAATCATTCTTTGCATGTATCACCTTGTAACTGTGATCATTCCAAAAAAACGTGATATGTGATTTTCCCTCCCTCGCTGCAATAACGAAGGCCTGTGTAATACTTACTAGCCTTCTGGGGGAGAGCTATGTAGCGACTATAATAAATGATATTTTGATAGTCGCATTCATCTGTACATTTTCTATGATTTTGATTTTGTACCTACTTTTGTTTTAGTCAAGCTACACATTTTGTAACATCCGTCCCGGGGCTAACACACAACTCGCTCCGTGCCTCGCTAGCTTGACGCGCCTCTCTGTACTCTCTATTTTCCAGGGTCGGTAATAATATACGAAGTCAACGCGCTGAGACTTGGCTTTTCACTGTCGATCGATTGTCGATAGTGCTAACTGACAGGGTTGTATTTTGTTGGATCAGTTCCAACAATTGGTGAGCCCGAAAATTTCGAACGTTCCGCTACAGTCGTCTCTTGCGTCTTGGTGAGTTCGTTCCTTTGCGTACTTGCATGTATACTGTCTTTATTGACGTACACGTAATCAGTTGTTTTTCTCTGTTCGTGTATACGTCCGGCATGTAAGCATTTATATATTTCCTCAATTCAGCTTAATTAGTTGTTATTGATATCTGAACCGCGTAAGCACTGCCCTCTGTCCGAAGTACTACCTAAGCACGTTGACAGCCTCCGCTTCGGCACTAATGTTCTAGCGGTCCCTCAGTTCCTTGAAAATGACTCTCTCTGGTTTGATTACTTACAAGCAGAATTTTTCAACAACGGAATTTCGTCTGATCAAACAGGGTTCTGCCAGTGGTTAGGTTTCCGAGCGAAGTTACCTCACAACTTCACGATGTTATAGTGAACCAACCGTATAGCTCAAGTACGAGACCTTTTATAAAAAAGGAGCAGTTGTTAACCGACAAGACCCGAGTACAGAAAATTTTCCACGACCTCAAGCTAGTTGACAAACGCCCTACAACGCCGCTAGCGCAAACGCAACAAATCATCGGCAACTCTCACACAGACGTAGCCCTCCGTTGCACGTTCACAAACTCTTGCCGAGACAGCAAACATGGCTGATCAAGTAATGGAGCCTTTTCAGCAACTAGATTGCTTGAATGTACCGCAATCTACTAAACGTTCTAAAGTAGGCGCATGTGGGTCCCGACAAGGTGGTCTATCAGACATTGAGGCTCTAGGAGCAGAAATCGCTGCTTCGCGACGCGGCTTGAACTTTCTTCAAGCCGTTCTCTATGTCTTTGACCTAGTATATCATCCAGGCACCATATACCGCAGTCAAAAGCTGACTGCAGCCAAACGGTGCACAAACCCTGCATCTACGCCTCATCAAGGCGACGCACACCCAGCATCTGACCTAGTTTGATATTCACGGGTCAACCAATCTGGCAGCTCTGGTTTCATTGGCCATCTATCGGACATCTTTCCAACGGTGTAGCTCTTACAGTCGTAAGCAGCACGGTAAACACCTCGGATTAAACGTCCTCACGGCTCGAACCACTAACGCTTGCCACAACACCATTTCTCGGTAGGTTATTCCCGCACGAGATCAGGAATTCTCAACATTCAGGACCGACCCAGAGAACACCTCTGTCGCTCATTCACGCGAGTGCAGTTTCGGCCATGGCACATTTCAGCCGGCATCGGACCCTGCAACGTCGTAAGCACTACCTAACGCAGGTACTGCAAGGGGAACACGACTAGCATTAATGTCCTCACTGCACGGTCACTCCTGATTGTTCGTCCAGCGCTAATTTGTTTTCGCAACACCGTGTCAAAAGCTTTGTTAAGCCATATGAGATTGTTTGCGCACTTTTGCAAGGAATAATCCACCTTGTCTGTGCAGACCATGGATATCTCTAGGCCAACAGCATTTCACGCTGAGCGGTTGCGCGGATAACACTAACAGCGCCAAACCTACGCTATCTGTTTCATTTCAGTCCACCTGGCATCCACTCGCACGACCTGCCTAAGGATACCTGTCAGTTTAAACACCACGTACTATTCCTTAGCATGGTTCTGGACCAGGTCTATTCGCCTACTAATCTTTTTCTTTTTTGAGTCTATCAACTGTAGACAGGATAACAAAGAAGAAGGGAACCAAAGGCAGTGACACTCGAAGTTGTAGTGTCCACGAAACTCCGACTGTGAAATTATTTAGTCCACCGGATACGTTTACACGGTGAGTTATCCTTTTCCGCCTGTCCTGCGGGTACTTCACCTTGTTTTCTCTCTTCCAGACGATTCGGATATGGTGCGTGGAGAGACAACTCCCATAGACCTATCGTACAGCACTGGACAAACCTACCCCCCTTTTCTCTCAAGAGTTTTTAGGGTTGGGCAGCCCGCTGCGATAGACAAGAAACGCACCGAAGACTAAATAACACAAATAATTAAACCATAGCAGCGCAGCAAATGTTTTGGACCGACCCTCCTCCACCCCCGAACTTTGACACTCCCTATCACGTGCAATCATTCTTTGCATGTATCACCTTGTAACTGTGATCATTCTAAAAAAACGTGATATGTGATTTTCCCTCCCTCGCTGCAATAACGAAGGCCTGTGTAATACTTACTAGCCTTCTGGGGGAGAGCTATGTAGCGACTATAATAAATGATATTTTGATAGTCGCATTCATCTGTACATTTTCTATGATTTTGATTTTGTACCTACTTTTGTTTTAGTCAAGCTACACAATTTGTAACATCCGTCCCGGGGCTAACACACAACTCGCTCCGTGCCTCGCTAGCTTGACGCGCCTCTCTGTACTCTCTATTTTCCAGGGTCGGTAATAATATACGAAGTCAACGCGCTGAGACTTGGCTTTTCACTGTCGATCGATTGTCGATAGTGCTAACTGACAGGGTTGTATTTTGTTGGATCAGTTCCAACAAGGTGCCATTTGAATTTATCTTTCGATTTACGTTAACTTAAGAGATTCCCTGGTTCAAATTATTTGCGGAAAAAATCCCTTCTCTCTGAAGTGTCCATTTTCGGTCTTCTATCGAAAGCAAACGCCTTCGTAAAATGATTAAGCTAACACCGTTACTTCAATGAATGAACTGTATAAGCTATAAAGATGATCCTGAATTTCATGGCAATACGAACCGCACTGGAAAGTGCATCAGCCAAAATATGAACGGTTAGTTCACCATCTAGGTCAACTCCAGTTGTTAAATCGGACTGGTTTCCAAATTTCTGGTTTATTTCACTTAAGTCGCGACTCCAATAAATTCCTATTACAAATCTGTTTTGCCAGAAACTAGATGTAATCATCGCCATTGAACACTCGATGCGTATGCTTGTTATAAGACAAACGGCAAAATCCACAGCTTTTCAAAAGTGTTGCTTGCATCAAGTGTTCTGTAATTCCGTGTAATCACTGCTAGTTGACGAATCAGTAAGCAGTACGAAACGTCACTATGACCCGTTGTCTCCTGACCCGAATTCCGGTTTCGATAAATGCAGAAAATCCGTCTGCTCGTATTTTACTTGCTGTCTATCATTCGTATGTAAGGGGCAGAGTCCACCTTGCATGTTCTGGGCATCTGACGCATCACGGTTTGATAGAGTGGCGAAAACCGCGTGACCTTAACCTACGCCGGCGATAGCAGCCATTTGTGGGTATGTAAACATAGTCTAGGTCAGTAAAGTGCGTCTGTCGTATTCTGGCCGTGACCTTCAAGAAATATTTCTTTCTGACTCACCTGCCAGATGTGTTCGTGGCTGAATGAAAAAAATGTTTCACTTATCGAACTTGATTTTACTGATATTATCGTCCTGTTTAGTTTTGTCAACAGTGTGGCTTCCATCCGACCAAGACTTACACCACTGCATCAACATATGCACTACTGATACACACTAAAAATGAGAGCGAAACTCGCGTCTAGTGTTTGTTCCCGAACGGGTCCGATTGGAAAGTCTAATGGAATGTGACAGCTGCGGTCAACTGTGTGTGACGTTCAGTTTTTGTGAAAACCAAAATCCTCTATTACTCATCAGAAATCAAGACACCGTGTGATTTCTGCTTGAAGAGAAGTCCCAATCGAGGGTCATCGACTGGAGTTGAAAAGACAGTTATTCTGTCTCCTGACAACTACTCACAAGCAAAAGTAGTTGAGCGTTCACATATCATAATTCGGTCATGCGCAATTTGAGACAAATCACGCAGTGGTCACCACCGCTGCCTCAGGAGAGCATGACCAGAGTTCTAGTCCGGGCTGTGGCAAGGATCTGCACTGCTGATATGCATTACTAGTGAGAGCGAAACTCAAATCTAGTGTATGTTTCCGAAAGGTTCCTATTGGAAAGTCTATGGGAATGCGACAGCTGCGATCAATTTTGTGTGACATTCAATGTGTGTGAAAACCAGAATCCCTCTCTACTCACCATTAAATACGTTAAAATATACTTTTCATACAGTAACCGCTTATCAGTCATTTCGAGGTCACAATCTAGAAGATTTTCCTGCCAAAAAGACTTAAATTATAGATCAAACACCGGATGGTGTAGGGTTAACATAACCCATAAATTTAGAAAAATCGTGCCCCTTGGTTGCACCATAGCTTGTTTAAAAAACAACCGATCAATATTCACACCCAATCGTTCTCATCGGACTTGAGATGGGCGGAGATTGTTGATGTAATTTTTATTTGGGTTGCTGAACAGAAATTTGCTACACTTCACCGAGGTTTAATGTAGGCATTCAAAACAGATGTATCATTTGTGCTTGTTGTACTGAGAATAGAGAGAAAACATTGAGTTGGAATTACGGTTTAGGTAAACAAAACAGACTGAGTTTGAGAGGTGACTTGAGTTGAAATTCAGGGCCAACTGACAATTGTCCGTACGTACATTTTACGAACAACGGAAACAAACTCACGATTGGTTCTCTAGTCACGAATGTGAAACATAAGGATATATGGGATTTGTGAAAATCAGCAACAGTAGAAGCGGAATTTGCATTAAAGATGGGCTGTTACCAGTCCCAAAAAGACCGACCATGTGAATCATCAGCTTTGCCCACACAGGGCCGGATGATGAATACTGATAAGCAATGTCTGAAGGAGGGCTAGAAGCGCCCTTTACCAACAAGTTTGTGGCGCGCTGAGCTGATCGGATTAGCTTTACTTATATGTATTGATATGTCTATATTAATATGTACCCATATATTCGTAAGATAAGAAGTCTTCTTGAGCTTTGCAGAATTCGCTGGACATCATCTTTCTTTGTCTTGTAATATTGCAGCTAAGTCTGGTTTGAACATACGAGTAACCAATGCAAATTCGTATTAGTGATCGGTCGATCTATTCAGAGGAATTTTGAAATTGGACGGAAATCACCTCCGATCCATTATGAAACTCATCAGGTCAAGTTATCAGCCCTAACAAGCCGTTTGACACGTTGCTGCACAACCGGAAAGCGCAATGACCAAAGCCCATCTAAGCTGTATCAATCAGTCATGACTATTTCGCCCTATGCAAAGTTAATGCCTCAGATTCTTTATCTTCCTTGGGACTGATAGCAGTTCACGTTTAATGTAAAATCTCTCTACTGCCCTTTCTAGTCACATGCCCCCTGTTCGAGATTGAACACTGATCGAAATGTCCAGTTTGAACCATGAAACACTCCCGAATGACTCTTAAATGATGTATAGTCGGTGGTCAAGTTTATTTTGACCTCACTTTTCATACTGTACAACGTTCATTTTTGTTTTCTGCCAGATTCAGCAATCATCGATCAATATCTCATCCTCTCCCACTATAGTCTCGTTTTTTCGCTTGGACTGATTATAATGAGTCAGCAAGCTGCAACAATCGCAACCACCCAAGGACGTGGCGGTGAATCAGCATTCAGACAGTCCACAACAAGCAAACTGCCCAGCTGACAAAAGTGTTCGATCAGTTCAAAACTACTGAAGTCTACACAAATCAAAATGAAAATATGACACGTCTGTTACTGCAAATTAGCAACTCACTAAAGGTCTCTAAGATAGCTGTTGGCGTTATGCACGTACTTGTGTTTATGCTGATAAGAAAATCATCAGACATAACGTATTTCTCAATGAGCGCAGCCACTTTATAACACAATTCGAGAGAAGCTTTATGACATGTGTGGCATTCACTGGTTGAGCTGTTAACTTATCTTGTAACATATATTTGAGAAACCACTGTCAAACTAATCCGTTCTGGTAAAGTTGATTATAACGTTAATGTTTCGTTTAAAGGTAGAGTAACAATCAGGAGTTATTTTTTGCATACAGTTCAACAGCCGAAACAATAAACTTGCATATTTCGATGCGATCGGAATGATAAAATTCGTAGTCCATTTGATAAATTAACACTGCACTGATTAAGTGAACAATTCCGATTTGGAAACGAACAGTCTGTGTGATACTTCTAGTCGAAATTAAAAACTCATAAATTGATGGAATATTGAGTGAAGGATAGTCTGAATGCTTAAAACTCCTGATTGGGGTAGAGACTAATCAACATCTGAACAACAGGGTTTAATGTGTTACTTAGTCTCAACGTTTTAATGAATTGCCACACGCTGTCTCACATTTCTGAATGGCCCAAATGCAAATCTTAATTACAACCACAGTTTTTGGTAAAGAATCCGCCCAACATATGTGTTCCGTTCAGGGTCATCTGTGGCCTCAGCCATTTCTAACTGCCTTGTTTTCAACGCATTACCGAAGAATTTGTATGTCATTGACCACGGTGCACACAAAGGAGACGGTTTAAACGAATATCGATGGGAAGCAGATAGAATGAACTGTTTAAATTTAATAATATGTTACTGGGATTTGCAGAAAAACGTCTGAATATCCTCATATGTTTGAGGAGATACATTCGATTTTACGGCACTAAATGTGTTGTGGTCTCAACTCTTACGAAACACACGCTGTGCGTAAAAGATTGAGTCAGACTAGTGAGCTGCGGAAAAACAGACAAGTATATATATATATCCTTGAAGACTATTTAAATTACAATTGCTGATGATGTCTACAACTCGTCAGCAGTAAGCTGTGGATTGTTGAGTGCGCCGCACGATCATTCTGCTAAAATTCTGAACAAAATTCCTTTCAGTTGTTCTCTTGAAAGAGAGAGAGTGGATGAACTGTATGATTGAAAATGAGCTTATAACCGTCTGTACTCTTGTCAGCGTTTCGACGATACACAACAACATATGAGACTGATTCCCACCAATCGTGGAAAGATATCGTGTACACTGGAGAATAATGGGCAAGTTGGAAAAATATGTAATTCGTACAGCTCAACAAATCACAGTAACGAGTTTCAAGATATAACTGTTACACACCATGGCGAGATTAGATTAACGGTCTGGTCAGTTACCCAAAATCACTTAGATACAGTTTTCAAGGCATCTTCATAAATACTCGAGCAGAAATCATAAGAGAATTGACTATTCTCTAGTTTGATCACAGACATTACGTGTGTGTTCAATGCACTCTATACGTTGCAGTGGGACCATTTAAAACACACAGGTTGTACAGTACAGCTTACTTTGTTTGTCTGTTTTGTTCAATCTTACAATTTCGAAAGTTCTCGTCCGAAACGCCACTAGTGTACAGATGGATGTTAAAATGAATTTACTGAAAACGAAATTTCTTCTGTGAAGAAAACATGTGAGGAAGAAAATTGTAAACGTGCGCGACGATTAAAGTTAGAAGAGGTTATCAGTAGATACAACATTTCCTTTTAAATTCTATAATTGCTGCTTACAGGATGAAATGTGGACTAGTGAATTAACAGTGTTCAAAGCTGTCCACAAGTTTGAACAGTATAGCGCCCAAAAGTACCTAGTGAGAGATGACTCTTGGCAAAGTGTGTACCAAAGTAAATTACAGAAATTACAATCCGGCGTCGACGAAATGGGAAAATTGATCGTTTTTCACCTTTACAACAAGTGCACAACACGGATAATAAGCTTAGGAATAGCAAGTGACATCGTGCAGGACACGAAGTTTTGCAGTCATATGCAATTGTTTTCAATACATACACTCGAACAGAAGTGGATGTGACACGAACAGCCGATCACTCAAAGAGTAGTGTGAAATATCTGAGAATATAAACTTATTATAAGGAACCGAAAAATAGATAAACCATGGCGAAACAAAGTGTTTTACACATGTCATTTCGGATGACAATTTCGAGATAAGCAAATACGAGGGGGGCTTTACTAGACGGAAAAATCGGCGTATGTGCAATTCGCGCTCGCACGGTTGCATGATCATTTTCCGGCTATATTAGAATTCTAGTGGTTTCGGAATATAATATCCAGCGCAGCAAACGTTTAGCCGTCATGTTAAACATGTGACCTTGTCATTACTGAGTGTGCGATTTGATTGTATGCTCGTTTGAATACACATTCAAAGTGATAGACAATGGCTGCGTTGCTTACACGATAGTCGCACTTGAGAGCTGACTGGTGAAGGGGCGAATGGTCAACTACACAAGGTCTGTTGATTTATTCGGTGAAGGCAAGTTTACGAACCACAGACTTGAATATAACGTACACAAACAGTATATGCCCCTCATTTCAGCGACGACCGTACCTCCTCTTAATGCCACAGATGGTGCAGACTGGCAAAAACAGCTCGAGCCTATTGCATTTTTGCTGATATCTCGGCAGCATTATTATAAGTTGACAAGACAATGTTGCCCAAGTGTGTGAAATTGTCTCCAGCAGAGTGCCTGAAGAGCACACTGTGGCGAGGGTGTGTCTCAATCGTGAAGCATTACCTTGCAACTTGAAGGTGCAAAACAAATTCATTACAGGCCACGTTGGTCATCCTTGTTATTCGTTATGGTTCGCATACCCTCTCTAGGGGTGACTTAATGAGACAATGACACTCGCAAGTCTCATGTCGGCGAACTCGCTATCATGAAGAAAGCAAACGCCAGGCTCACTGGATTCCCCAAGCACATTTGTTGTAATGTTATTCATGACAAACCTGATCAGCCAAAAGGAGATCGGAGACCCGTGGCGAATGCCATATAGAGTGGTAACAACTCGATGGAGCCATTCCTGAACTGTCGCCCTGTGTGAGCATACAACGACCCTCCCAGGATTCTCAAGCCTCCGGAACTCCGTCTTAATGAAGGCAGTATCAATGAACGCGACGCCCAACTGAATCGAAGGGAGCTTTGCGTCGAGAAGGCTTGTGACTGCCGGCCTCCAGTTAGATTTCCGGTGTTTCGAAACCAGTCGTAGTGTAAAAACTTAGTCGACGCACCTTCATTCAGACCTGAATCCTGCCTACCACTCACACATCTAGCCTCTCCTGAGTTTAGTGATCTGATATGATAGAAGGTCACTCAATAACCCGGACGCAAGGAAGATCAGCCAATCGCCCCTGTAGCTGTCTCACAGACGCCGGGTCATTTTTTGAAGAAAGGAATAGCCACTGACATAGGCTAACCATCAGGTGATTTGGTAATTTCATAAAACTTCTAGCGTAGTCCCGGTATTTCTGATAACAACCTTTCCCCACCATCTTTGAAAAGAGGAGGGCAGAGAATGTTTGGCCCAGGAAACATCACCGTCCAATACCTTGTGCTCCAGTCACTTCCGCGTTTGACGGAGGGCAGTTTGGGAGCCAGTATTTATTCAAGAGAGTCCCGTTGTTTATATAGCACGGTTGAGGCCAGCCGACATATCTCGCAAACTGTTCAGACCACCTGAAAATTTGGCGCAACTGACCGGTGATGAATGGACTACCTTTTTATTTGTGGTTTCAGTTACACTGAATTGACAACCAGCCTGATCGTGAACAAGACAAAATAACACTTTCTCATTCTCAAGTAATGCGTCTGAATCCAGCGCTTTCGATCGTCTGATCAGGTGATGTCCACGGCCTTTGCGCAAGACTATAGTTAGGTTGCCTTTAAAACATCAGTGGTCGTCATCACGTTCACAACCAAGGGAAATCGAACAAACCTCGTTCGTTAGGTTCGGTATTCTCACAGTAATCTGTTCATTTAGCATTTCCATAGCTTCTTTGGAACACAGCTTACCACAGCGAGATTTACCATCTGCTGATTATTACTTGCGAGCAGTAATGAATTTCGGCTTGTAAAAGTCCTGGTCGACTGCATTTGTCACATTCCCATTAATATTCCAGTCAGTTACATGCAAGCGCGGCCGGAGTTCTTGTCTCGGCTGTCACAAGGATAGGCACTACTGAAAAGCTTAGACAAGAGCAATACCCAAGTATACTGCAACCACCTGTTTTTAGTGTTACTCAGGCTCTTTCAACTGACACGAACTGGATAAGTTGTCCACGGGTTCCTCTTGGTAAGCATCCTTTGCATTGTCATCGCCTGACTATCAGTTAGTTATCTATCGTTTACGAAGGTATTGTATTCAGGAGAATGACTGAACTGAATGGGTATGCGCAACAGCATGAGCTCCATCGAAATGGCTGCTCTAACTTGTGCAACGAACTGTACCGAAATGTTGCTGCATGGTTAACTTGTTTACGTTGCTGAGATGAATGGAGCAGTTTTCATGTGTCACAAGGAATCTTTCTGTATTGAAGGAAGACACTCGAGATAAAAAAGATCATTTGATGAGGATATTTCTAACGACGTTCCGCTATTGTTAGTCCATTATGATCTTACATCGAACATCTTACCCAGCAGCTTCTCTTCTGAAGACAGGCGTGGAATTTGGACATTCAAATCAAATATGGTAACGTCCAACTGCTTGGTCTACTTCACTCAGTAAATGAAGACGCACTCAAGCGCAATCTCGATGGCATCTTAAATAATTTCCTTTGGTGCGCACGCAAAATAAGGAATGCTGAACGCTTTTCTGATTTTTGTGGACAAAATTCAGCCGATTCACTGCGTCCGACAACGTATGGGCAACTGTGCATTGAAATCTAATCTAATCGTCACCGTCTGACATCCCGTGGAGAATTTGCCTGACTTGGTAGCTGTCCAGTGGTGGGCCTGAGTGAATAACAGTGCTGGAATTGTTGAATCAGGTCTTCAAGGTACATCACACATCAAGCGCCACAGTGCCAACCTACTGGTCGGAGAAAGTGGGCACCGAAATCCCTTGTGGTCGTTCGCTGTCTCGAAGTTAAAAAACATTTGTCACTTGAAGGTGTAGACCGTGGTCGTTAAGTGTGAATAAGGTCACTGTCATGACAGCTATAACTTCGCATTTTTTTTGCTGCTGAAGAGAGTTAGCTTGAGAGACAATGCTTGAGTCTTTCACTTAAAAATCTGACTTGTGAAGCACCAGAATGCAGAGTTCCATACTGTAGTGTACACAATAATGCGCTTGTGGTCACAGCCAACCGTTATACGATCGGAGTGTTCTCTGTTTGACGGTGTCCCTTATTACCCTTTCTTCCGCATGACGAAGATAAGAGTATTGCAACTATAATTTCAATATACTCAGTCTGAACAACATGTACTTTCTGTCGCTCTTATATCCAAATCAATACATTTTGTATAATGCGAACGTTTCATATAAATCTTCACGTGAAATTTGAAGCCGTAGTGTAGTAATGCCATCTGATGGTTCATACTGGTTTGTTTGACCTTTAGGAATGTTCTGTGTACCTTGGAGCATGGCGGGATTCTTCTGATTTTTACAACACAGTCTCAGTCTGCGTCATATCCGACTCGCTTTCTTGTGTTTAAGAAAAGCATACCCGAAAATAACAGTGAATTTTCTCGAAAGAACTGACTGTGTGTTAGTATGCCATTATTTAAAGATTCCATCCAACTTGCAATTCGTTTGTCAGACGGACAGACAGACGGACTGAATATACTCGGATTAACACCGATAACTGGTTCGTAACCCTTCCTTTGAGGTTCACGAAGTCGCTGAAATGCACTGTACAAAGATTATTCGTCAATAAGAGTGGAAATTAGACTAAGTAAACTGTACAGATGTGTGGACTAAGTAGCCTAAACTCGATGGATTAAATCACATGACAAAGCTGTATTCAAAGAGAAAACTAAGTTGGCGGTCATTATTATTTAGTCCGAAAGAGTGAAACTTAACAGGTTAGGCGGCTAAGTTAGAACCTTGCTTTCCACCCCGTTTATGCGGATGGATACGGTCCATCTTGGTTAAGACTGGCGACTGAGCGGATAAAGGACTCGGTTCGTAACGCGGACGGCTGCTGAATCAAGCGCCCATTCTGATGAGTCCAAAACAGGAGGAGGAAATCAGTCGTGGAACGTCCAGAATCATTAATAGAGTGCATTCTGTTCCACCGATCGTAAAGTGCATAGTATCACATCTTAGAAGAAGTACGCGAAACAATTTCCGGATAACCCCTCATCGTGAATCATTCATTTGAGTCACCAAAAGTGTTTGGTGAAGGCAGATGAAAACCGTGTCAAGGGAAATCAAGTACTAATCAGGCATATTGGACTACATTCAAACGATGCTTTCTCGAGTATACTTCATTGGTTCATGCAAACTTAAAAATTTCCACTGATGGTCTGAAATTTCTCTCATAGACGGATCTCTTGCTGACAGTAATCTATGTAATTACTAGGTGACAATTGCACAATGGTGGGCTTCCCGCAGTAATCGCGTTTTACTACATTTGTATCGCATGCAAAGTACTATATATATATATGTACTGGCATCAAACTTCCGTCAAAAGCACCTATACATGTCAATTTATTGCAAGTAGTACACCGTAACACCGTCTGTTGCAAAAATTCGATGGAAAGAGAAACCGAGTAGCTGGACAGTCCATACGTTCTTACAAGAAGAGTGATCGACTGAGTAGTGAGCACCTGCACACATACGGCCTCAGAATTTGTGGTAGGCTGTCATAAATTTGGTACTCAATTCACTAGTCGGGAGTGCAAACCATAGAGAAAAATCAGTTTGTCGCTGAGTAATCTAAAATTGGTAAAAATCTATTGTACATTGTGTTTGACCAGGAATATACACATATTCAGCATCTTAAATCAAACCGAATAAATTGAACTTTGCCTCGTTTCTTGTCGAAAAGCAGAAGTTTAGCAATGAGCAATAGTGTGAAAACTCCATGTTTCAAACCTTTGCGTGTATTCAACTATACTCTTTATATCAGTCGAGAATATATCCATTACACTGCTGTTTAATACACAGTGGGCCTTGTATTTGAGGGGAAACGGTGCACGTTTTCGCAATACTTAGCAATCTAAATGTTACTAGTCTTCGCGAATAGTCTTTCATTCTCAACACATCATTTTTATGGATAACCAAAACCGTTACAACACACTAATACGAATCGATGTTATTCACAGAACGAATGTCCAGAATGTGTATTCCCGAATATTGATCACTCGCTGCAGCACGTGACCACCACAAATGACATTCGAGACGATTGACGTTTTGTGCCGATAGCGAACGATTGTTTAATGTCTGTTGTCGAGGCTTTACAGTAAACTGTGAAAACAGTAATTTACCTCAACCAGTCTGATCATTTAACACTAAATTGGGAAAATGAAGGATGACTTAGTAACTCAAGTCAACTAGTTGAAAATCTTTCAGTCGAACCTAACTTTTGCAAAATATCTGAGAGTACTTAAAATCATCGGAATCGTACTTGCTTGTTTGAAGACATCCTCACCCATAATGAACTAAAAAGATGTAGCGTAAAAAATCAATATTAATTTTTGAAATCCTTCAGTATTGTCTTAACATAATCATTCGCATTGTGTATATAAGTGTTGCGGTTTCTAATAAACACTGCGCAGGCGGAAAACTGACACAGCAAACAATATACCAAAAGCTCTACCGTATACTGTTTTCGTTAGTTCTTGGAGGGGTTACTAAAGTGACGGCTTATTTAAAACGGACTTCGAACAACTTTTCCAGGTTCTCCTTTCTTGGTCCAAAAGCCTGTGGTAGCGTGTTATCTATCTGTGATGTGACTAAGTACTTTGTGGTAAATATATTTAGATGGGTCAAGAGCTGGCTGTTCACTGCATAGTTAAATAAAGCTGTTTTAGTTTCTCAGTCTGACAACTGAAACACAACAGGTTTGATTTTTATACTGGTATGATATTGACGACAATCACATTTCTTAAATGCCAAGAGGAATGAAACACATTCGAATCTCTGCTCGCTTGTTCTCTGAGGACGAGGCAGCAAAGTCTCTCAGTGCCAAAGAAGGCAATAGTGCCTTAATTAAATACCATCATGGACGCTTCTTGTGAAGTTGAATAAACAGAGTGTTGGTATTTTGCCGGAGGAATCCCACAAACTGCCCCATCTAAGCGAAGGAACAAAAAATTTGATGTGTTCGATCATCTACGGTATCTACATTAACTCATCTACTCAAATTAGTTCAAAAAGTGCGAACCCAACGATCGATTAACGGATTAATCGATGTCACATGTGAGCACATAAGCTCCTGGACATGCCATAATGTGATGTGACTAAGTACTTTGTGGTAAATATATTTAGATGGGTCAAGAGCTGGCTGTTCACTGCATAGTTAAATAAAGCTGTTTTAGTTTCTCAGTCTGACAACTGAAACACAACAGGTTTGATTTTTATACTGGTATGATATTGACGACAATCACATTTCTTAAATGCCAAGAGGAATGAAACACATTCGAATCTCTGCTCGCTTGTTCTCTGAGGACGAGGCAGCAAAGTCTCTCAGTGCCAAAGAAGGCAATAGTGCCTTAATTAAATACCATCATGGACGCTTCTTGTGAAGTTGAATAAACAGAGTGTTGGTATTTTGCCGGAGGAATCCCACAAACTGCCCCATCTAAGCGAAGGAACAAAAAATTTGATGTGTTCGATCATCTACGGTATCTACATTAACTCATCTACTCAAATTAGTTCAAAAAGTGCGAACCCAACGATCGATTAACGGATTAATCGATGTCACATGTGAGCACATAAGCTCCTGGACATGCCATAACCACCAGTGATATAGATCAATGTATAGGTTATCGACTAGATTATTTGAGAACCTACCCAATATGACTTGGGCAATGATTTGTCTTTAAGTTCGTACTTTATATGCCTACGCGATTCACATAGAATTCACAGGCAACCACAGACAGTTAACAGAAAACAAAGTGTACAGACAAAATGTCAGATAAACTCATCATGTGCACGGGAGTAGTTTGATTTCATCTTCATAAAATCAGGATTCACTCTGATCTAACAGTACACATCTCTATTTCAGATTAACTGTGATGAGCAATACACCATGCATTATGTGGTAAATATGGATCAGACTAGACACGGAATAGGTTTGGCCAGACAAATTTTCTACAGTCTAACAGTCAACGGTATTCCGTAATTAGTCCGACAGAAGGAAAAATATTCCACAAAAATGTGCGGAAACCTTGTAAATTCGTATGCCCAATTTTCGTTTGCCGGATGAAATGGCAACCAAAGGGTTGAAGGATGATTTCGTTAAATGTCACCTATAGAGCACACAGTGCGAACAGCCGGAACAGTTCGGTTTATGTAATGTCTGTACTATACCTAGTTTTAAGGCTTTATCAGCCAACACGTGGGGTTAGTCAAATGCAAATGTCTCACCAGCAGACACAACATATAATCTACCAATCTGTGCTTAAAAGTTCGGTAACTTTGCTTATACGACGAACAATTTAGGATAGATGCAATTTCAACCGAATTATTCTCAACTTATGAACCACTCAATATCTTTTGTTAACTTCCAAAGGAACATAATTCTGTCAATTTGAAAACTCCAGAAATAATTTTTGGTAACCTGCGTTGTTCAAGCAGTGGGAGATACAAGACTTCATCGAAACAGCTGAATGCCTCACTGACAACATGTACATTTATGTGGCACCCAGAAAAAATGTAACCCTTAGGTCATTAGTCTCTGTCATTAGAAGGAATTGACCCCAATTTCGACTGTAACATCGCAACCCCATTCTTGGCAAGTTTGCTTCAGCTTCTTATCCCAGTCATACAACAAAATGTTATCATTTATTCCCTGTTATTGTTTTACAGAAGGTTCAACGATCACCTTTCGTCTACCGTCTCGAAAATTTCCATAAATACCTAACGGGTGGAAACCTAGTGATCTTACTACACGTGGAATTACTTCACCTTCGTGGTACACATGAATTGTGTAAACTACTTAAGTTTTTCTAACGAGCAAAAGATCGTCCCAGAAAGTAGACTCAGTCGTTTAATGCACTGTCGGCAGAAATTACTCGTGAGTATAACAACCGCTTATCGATCATACAATCGAGAATGACCAGTTCACTATTTCGGTTTTACCAGTTTATACCCGCAAGTGTATAAATCTTTCGTTGTGTTTGACTGTTCTATCTGAGGATTCGTGGTATGATAACGCAGAAGTTAAGTTCAAACGCCACTGAAATCAATCACTGTTTAGCAAAGGAAATGCTGAATGATCATTGCACTTGACTTTACCCCCCTCCCCCCACTGGACACATTGGCATCGTAATTTTTGCACTCCATCAATTCAGAGGTCCTATTAGCACTAATTTACTACAAGATGCCAAAAGGCGGTGATTTCTTGTTTGAAACCACATTTTCCTGAGTTGATCAAATGCTGGAAGACGGATACTTGCATAATCCGAAGTTCCATCTGAGCGCTTTTTCAACCTATTCATTAGCGTTACGGAAAAGTAATCACGGATTTGCCTAATTTTAAGTTGAACATCGCTCATATTTCCAGCCTGATCAGAATATCTGTCTGAACGCCTTGGCCTCACTCAGATTTGAGTGATGTCGGAGAGGAATTGCCAACTGACAATAAATTATCCTTTGAGTCTTATGTTATCTCTAGCACGTAAAGTTAGATGTGTTTCATGCAGGACGTATTCCTAAAGCAATCAGTCTTAACTGGTGTTTCAATCCTTAGGTTAACAGACAACATGGATACGGATGAATTATTAAAGCTTTTCAAGCATTTCTTCCCACATCTTAGTGGTTGGATGGCATCCTCGTAGTATCCATCAATTTGGCCTTGATTACCGTGCCTCCTCTTTTTTATCTTATACCACGTGACTGCCCGAGTAATGTTGGCACCAATCTTGAGGCAGCTATTTAAGAAGTCATGTGATTTGCGTTAAGGTTATAGACTGGCCTGGAGATCTTTTTTAAAACTTGGTTGGATTCGACCTGATGGAACGAAATGTCAAAACGCGAGATTGACCCACACTGTCTTCAGCTGACCCCGAGAACACTTTTTCATGCCCAGTCATCGTTATTCATGGATATGCCGAACAGTAAACTTCTATTTAATTACCAACACAGTGAAGGAGCGTCTTAGTTTAGTTGACAGGAAATGGGAATTAAAAACACATGTAAGGTCCGATCTAGTCATAGACGATAGTTTTCTTTCGAGTAAGTGAGCAAAACACACAAACGTGCGGATATTCTTTACATGTAAACCTCATGACGGAATAGGCTGACCAGATTTACTGCAGCTGTGCAGTTATATGAAATGCGAATGAATACGTGAAATTTACATGCTGTTTATCAACCATATCAGCAGGAGGTTTTTTCATAGGAGACCTCAGACCCGTGAGAAGCCAATTTACTGAACACGAACAAATGGTTTGTTTAAAAACCTTTATTGCTTGCATCAGAGTGGCTGGCTCTCGCATTTGTCTGTTGTCTGGTTAGTGGTGCGTTACTGTGAAAAGTCAACTTTGGGTTTCGTTCCCGGTTGACAACATGAAATGTATATGGTGACCGTAGGTCCCAAGGTCATCCTCCACTCGAATCAAAGTGGATATAACTTTGTAACCCCTTAATCATACAGACAAAAACAAGTGGCTTCAGTCTTTCGGTAATAGTTCTGCTTTAAGAGGTATCCGTTGTGTTGACAATGGACATCTAGTAAGTTCGCCTTGAAATCTACCATAATTAAACGGCACTTTGCATACAGCAGGCATACGAGCAGGCCTCGTAACGAAGTTCTCTATTGCAGATTATTTGTCATCACCCAGAGCGACTAGTGATGTTGTAAACTCCGGTTTATTTGGATTGACAAAACTAAAGTCAAACCATCGTTCACATGTTTCATACCGTGCAATGGTGATGCGTTAAACTGCAATGTATTGGTTAGCACACAGGAATATATGTTTATAAAAGTTGTACTTTAGTCTAGCTGTTCGTAATTGTGCACTAAACTAACTGCAAGTTATACCGGACAGTTCAAAGGTCAGTATGCCTATTCCATCTTAATGCGTAATTAAATAAATTGCGCGCAACATTCACCAAGTAGCATAATGTCAATAATCAAAGTACGCAAACATAGAGGCTGACTATTTTGGTCTTAAGTATTTCAGTCCACTACAAACAATGTTAAGCTTGTCGATGTACTAAACTGAACTTATCTGACATTGGGCATACTATTGATATGTCGCTCAGTTTCTTTTTCAAGTGATTCCGTTGACACTCACTCTCTGTCTCACAACATAATCAAGTTATACATTTGTATTGACTGCGATCTTTATCGCCTTTGAATTAGGAAACCGTAATGGTTACCTGGTGATTCGCTTTCTTAACTCAAAATCCATATGATATTTAAAATGTACTGCTGTTGAAATTTATTCCATGCCGTCCAGTGAACATTGTTGAGGAGTGACTACGTGCGCCTATTGTATATTCTCATATTTGTGACACGTGTACACGTAATCAAACTACATTTCTAACTGATTCAAAAGAGAAATAATCGAGTTCCGATCATGACAATATTTGTGGTGGTCATTTAATCTCAGTCGTTTTGCTATCCGTAGATGATGAACTTCGGTAATGGACCAATTGTGTGTCAACTGATGCCATAACATGAAATAAAAGGAGATGTGATGTCTTGAGTCTACCAACGCTGTTTGATCAGTCTGCTTGTAACCGTGATCAGACAGTTAAGTTTGTCGAAAGAACGAACCAAGCCCTACAACCATCACTGGAATGAATAACTTGCTATAGGATGGACATTACAGAACGTAATTAGCCGTTATGGTGTGTAAACCAACCCAGTTTTAGTTATCACAGCACCCAATCGGTGGGTTGTCAGCCGGTTTTCATTTCTGCTCACCAAATCTCAATTGTGTGAGCCAAAATATGTGACATCAAACAGGATTAGACAATACAACAGAGCAGTGAGTTGAAGGAGCCTCGTTTTCTTGTTACAAGGAAATGTATGATGTTCCAGTTGCAGCTGTGGGGCAGTTCCATTGACGTGACGTCTACGTTTTCCGTAATGAATATGTATGTCCGAATTTAATGACATTGTTACTGACTGATATCTTAACACGTGAGCAATTGTTATTTGAGTACTTCCAAATATTACTGTTGTAAGACAAGAACCCAAATGATGCAAGGGTTGTTAATTCGGAAAACCAACACACGTTTCGTGCGCTTCAATATGGCTACAAACAAGAACACTTATCTGTGCACAACACTGTTCTCAGAAAGTCACGGTTGCTATGGTCGCAGATGCTCAGTTCCTTCATGTATCCAGAACCATTTCACAAGATACTATGATTCAGTGCTTCTGGTATTTTTCTCGCGATTATTCCCATGTCAGATTCCATGTTTCTGTCTGACTACCGAACAGTGGTAACGTGAGTAGTATAGAGCGGTCGCTCGACCTCACTACACTGCACTACACTACACTACACTACACAAAAGCATAGCTACTCATTTGTTTTGTAAACCATCAAGGCTGATTAAAACTTTAACTATGGGAACCATTTAACGGAACAGTTCAGTGATGGTTCGGCGAAGATCATACAATGCACAACTAAGAAGCCTTAAGCACAATCTGTTCCTAACTAAAAGTTTGATCGACTGAAGCTCAGGTGACCTTCAACGCGAAGAGGTTAAAATGACTACGATTGCTTAACCGACTACGGAATACTATACTGTCCAAGATTGTTTATCCAGTACCCATTAAGCGGTCAAACACAAGTGCCCGATCTGTTTTGATTTTCAAACAACGGCGACATCTCTTCAAACCACCGGTCATGTAAACCGAAATGGACGAAAATACAAAACCGATGAAATCGACTGAGATGGGATACTATTCGACGCTGTTTGAATCAGATTTCGTTCACTTCCATTATGTCCTCGAACTGGTAAAAGTTCTGCACAGCAAATGGTTCTGAATGCGTAATTTGGAAGTAGAAAACACTTCGTTTTAAACATTCCGAAATTTCTCTGAGGTTAAGTTTGTACTTCAGATCAATACCGTGGCTTACATGTTGTGTTAACCGAAAGCCTTATGGTTTACGAAACAGCTGATCTTGATAGCTATCGGAGTTCTGTCTATCAGATAGGTTTTAACAGTTAATGCCTCATTTTAATCTTTCAAACCTTCCACCTGGAAGGCTCATCAATTCGCGTATTTTCACTTTTAATTCTGGTTTCATACATTCAGATCGTAAAGGGTGGGATAGACGGGGTATTTGGATCAATCGATTTGGGGGACTACTCACGCTCTAGCCTCTATTATGAATGTGTACAAAACTTGGTTTACTGAATATCCAGAACCTTTTCTAAACTTTCTCTGTGCACAAAAGTTAAAATGTGTACAAAGGTGTTATCGGGTCTATTGTAACCAACTACATGAACTTTGCTTACGTTTTATGATGGAGCCTCTCTGGAATTTGGCATACTCGCGCGATCAATAGCATAGTTTCTATTGATGACATCATTACAGGAGGTGTTCACAGCAGCTTACATCCTCATTTCTATAGCTTATCAAGTTGATGTCATGTCACCAGTTATTAGTACTAATATGTTAATATGCTAAGCAGATAGACTGCATTTGTCATCATGTTGAACCCCAGTACAAAAGTGGGATGTAAATTTGTTTAAAACATATTCTATGGGGTGAAATGAAGTAGCTTACTGCTTTGCAAACCATTTGTTTATTTTGTCTATCTGCATAACAAACTGTTTTCCAATTTTGATTGCTAAGTCAGTCATTCTGCTTAAAAAACGGCACTAACACCATTCTATACTGTACCTTCACACAAAAAATTATCGATCGTGAGCGTCTGAAAGCTCCGGCTGATGGAATCGGTTAATCATTAACTAGAATATATTCAACATATATACTTCACCTGAAGGCAGACAGAAGACAAGGTGTCTGATGAGCACGCTTGCACTCGCTCAATAATCCCGACCGTGCTTAGTAGGAACAGAGATGCTGTTTGACAGCATGATACCACGAAGCGATTCAAAGCTGGCTGAATTGCGGAACAACGAAGTGCTCGATTAGTATAAGCATGCAGGTTCAAACAGGAAAATGCCTAACAGAATCCTTGACCATCAGGTCTATAGGCTTTTGCGACCTGCTCTCTGGAAGGCAACAGTTTTTCTCTTAAACTGATTGCTGAATGAGTTCTGTGTCTTCAGTCACAAGTATTCAGTGACGGTAAGCTTTTGAACGTCAACCGTTCACACCCGCGAAATTGTCCACCATGTCTGGAACTAATGAAACAATCATTTGAGTTAGAGTTTGCTGCTGTAAAATCAACTTTACGAGTCACTAATTATTTTTTCGACAAGACACACTTATCTGATGTTTCAGCTAAAGCTTTCACGAGTTTCTTAATAAGTAAACGCGGTTAATGGATAGAATCTGCTTACACTGTTTTGCAGTCGGAGTATATAATCAGCCTCAGACAGTCTATCCGGTCAACGTATGGTAGTAATGGTTTTCAGCATGAAGCAAACACAGTTCACTCATCATGTCTCCTAAAATGAAAAACTGATATGAACATCCAGGATGGACTCCCTGATAACTTTCGAATAAATATGGAAAAAGCATTAGACACACCAGAGCAGGAAGAAGTCTTACGATGCCCCGTTTTATTCACCAGTTGCGGAGCCCCTGATTTCCATTTTCATCAATATAATCTGATAAGCTGGGAGAATCTAATTGGGAAGGCGATATGAATTCTTCAAATTACAGGCTTTGACACACACTGGCAGCTTGTCACTTGTAGTGTCTCATTTGACGTGATGTACTCTTGTGATCTACAAAGAAACAAGATGATCTGGACAGGTTATCCTATGTGTGGACAACCATGGTTGAATTTATGAAACCAGGTTTGTCCGACTTGATAACCTGTTGTGAAAAAATCGCAAACCGTTGCACTGAAGTGTAAAGAGACTTAAACCAAACTGGAAAGAAAACCGTTAGAACATGAAAATTGGTAGATGCAAGCATTTCCCAATCATAAATTCCCTATCATACACTGGCACGCTGGTCAGTCGCAATCCTAACTCCATTGAAACAAAAGTTTCAAGCACATTCTACTAAAGATTCTTTTGAATTGATCAGTGACTTGGACAACATCAACTTTGCTAATGAGTTGATGTGTTCCATAGACGTTTAGTCACTATTCACGAATGTCCCGCTACACGAGACAATCGATTATACTTGTGAGCTCGACGAAATGAACCACATTACTTTGCCTCTGCCTGGTGATATTCTGAGGGAAGCCTTATTGTTATGTACCGAAAACATCAGGTTCCGTTTTCTTGATCGGTGCTACCACAAAATAGACGGGGTAGCAATGGGAAGTCCACTAGGGCCCATCCTAGCAAACTTTTTCATGTTAAGAATTGAGCAGGAGTTAGCTTCAGACGTAACGAGTGTCATATTGTGGTGGATTGTCAAGTCGGAGGTGCGAGTTTTCGAACGCTCGGCCGAATACCTCAACGCGGGGGAGGTACGTTCGAAAACCTGCCGCGATCGAATCAAGAACAACGTGCGCGACCGGATGGGTCATCGCTCGACTGGATCGGACCAACGGGCGAGGCGGGGCAGGCGAAATACGACAGACGGCCAGATCGGAGGCGTGGTTTTTCCAACATTTAGAGGAACATCTCGACACGATGTTGGAATACGGTCAAGGCCAACATTGGGTGGATGGCGGACAGCACGAGCAGCCGGACGAGCCATCGCGCAACGAAATCGGACAAACAGACGAGGAATGGTAAGCGGGACACCCTCCGATAGAAGGAACCGGTCAGAAGTGCACACGACGTGTGAACGGAAACCGGGGGGGTGTTGTGGGTTGGAATTATGACTCATTGCGCATTGCATGGGACTGGCGATTTGGACAATAAAGATTGTGCTTTATTGGACGCTTTCTCGCTACAATATTACAAACGATACGTCAATTATACACTAGTATTCAGTCGGTCTAAGCAGGTCATAGATAACCTAGTGCATCGCTTCGATAATTGTCATCCCAACCTGAAAGTAACATATGAATTTGAGGCCGACAACTGTTTGCCGGGAGGATGGCTCTATCAAAAGAGTCATCTATAGGAAGTCTACGTGGTCCGGTCAATACCAGAACTTTAGTAGTTTCACACCGGCCGATCACAAACGCACACTGGTAAATACACTATTCACACGAGCAAGGCGAACCTGTACACAGGATAGTCTTGCGAAGGAATTAGACTTGATCACATCTACATCACGATCGAACGGGTATCCAAAAAGGTTCATAGACAGGCATAGCAAACGAAACCACCTCCTGAACAGGTGGCCACAGTGAGAAAAAAGAGGGTTTATACTGAATTACCTTTTAAAGGTGATTATTGCATGCATCAAACAACTCCAAGACTAGTGAATTCGACTAAACGAACATTCAACGTATCATCATCATCATCATAGATAGCAATACATCCGTGGTTCACACTAATGCTTAACTGCCACACAACCATGAAGAAAAAGCAAACCCCATATAGGAAGAGAGAGAGAGGGAAAAACGAAGAGGACGGGAAGTGACCTAACTACTGGAAATAACTACTTCTATATTCACACATTCAACATGAAGGTGCCTGTACCTTGCAAACAAACAACCGAGCTGAAATTGAGAGTAAGGTGTCGTCAGCGAGACAGCTTCCTTAGAGATCCAATGTTTGTTCATCCCAGGTACCCCCCTGCCGCATGCCAATGTACCTGCTTCACGAATGGCCTGTGTGATCTGGGTCCAGCAGCGATCATGATCTTCAGAGTGAGAACTACTGAGGCAGGTTTCTAAGCTGGTTTGATAATTATGCTTTACCGACGGTATTATCAGTTTCTCCACCGCCAATCGTTGCTGTCGGTGGGGACGTTGCCCAGCAAAAGTGAGTACGAAACGACAACGTACCAGCGCATGATCTGAATCTAGGTACGTGCTCCAATAAGAACGACAGTCCTGTATGGAACCCCGCTACCTATAACTAACAGCTATGTGGTCTATTTGAGACCAGATCTGACTGAGAGAGGGAGGGCGCCAAGTATAGCAATGACGTGCACGATGCCTAAAACTAGTGCTGGCTAAAAACAGCCCATGTTCAGCGCACAGCTGCAATAGTCGCCCGCCATTGTCCGACCGATGTGATGCTATCCCAAACATGCCACCTAGACCAAGGCGGCCGACCTGGGCATTCATATCTCCGGCCAGAACGACCATATCAGAACCACGTGTCGACCGGAGGAGAGCGGCCAGATCCG